>QRFJ01002287.1:0-35959 GCA_006176705.1 Cocos nucifera
CTTCCTTTTTTCTTTTAAAACGGAGTACTTTTTGTTAAACCTGTTTTTTTTTCTTCACTTCCGTGCTCACACGATAGACTCAAGACTCATCTACTAAAGAGAAGCGATCGTACACCAACCTTCCGGATCAATCACATCCTAGTGATGATCCTAGGTCGGAGCTGTTTATGAGTAATATGAATTATTCATGTCTTAAATTTTCAACCTTGAAAATATGAATTATCATTACCATTAACTCAAAGGATGTATCACAGACACTAAATACACATAAGTGTGATAAAATAACCCATTTTATTAATTATAGTCAAAATATAATTTTGCCCCTAGAAGTGTATTACAAGTGCCAGCCAATTTTGGCTTCTAGGGCACATATATCTAACAATCTCCCACTTGTCCTAAAGTCAATTGGCTACAAGTCTAAGTTCCATCTTCTCAAGATGGGCTTCGATCTTCTGCTGGCCCAACGGCTTTGTAAGTGGGTCTGCCACATTATCTGCGGAGTTGACTCTCTTGACCTCAACGTAACCTTTCTCAAGGTAATCGCGGATGAGATGATATCGTCACTCAATGTGCTTAGACTTCTGATGAGACCTCGGCTCCTTAGCAAGGGCTATGGCGCCATTGTTGTCGCAGTAAAGAGGAATGGCATCTGATGGCATTACTCAAATTCTGCAGCAAACTTCTTGTACCAGAACGCTTCCTTTGCAGCCTCTGATGCAGCTATATATTTTGCTTCCATGGTGGAATCTGCTATCACAAGTTTGCTTGGAACTCTCCAGCTGACAGCTCCACCATTGCACACAAACAGACTTCCAGATGTCGACTTTCGATCATCTATATCAGACATGAAGTTCGAGTCTGTGTATCCTTGAACTAGGGAGTTCTCCGTTACCAAAGACCAACATCATATCCTAGTTCTTCTCAAGTACTTAAGGATACATTTCACAGAAGTCCAGTGTTCTTCACCTGGATTGACTTGATATCTGCTTGTGACACTCACAGCATGGCTATATCAGGTCGTGTACATAGCATGGCATACATGAGGCTCCTTATTGCAGAAGCATAAGGATCTTGCTCATGCGTTCTATTTCCTCAGGTGTGCTGGGGCACATCTTCTTGGAAAGATGAATACCATGTCTGAAGGGTATTAATCCCCTCTTAGAAGTTTTCCATAACTAAACCCTTAGTACTTCCTCTATGTACATTCTGTGAAAGTCCTAGCATCCTATTCGGTCTATCCCTATAGACCTTAATTCCTAAATAAAGGATTGCTTCACCTAGGTCTTTCATGGAGAATCCTTGGACAACCACATCTTGACTGATGTCAACATGGGAATAATCATTCCAATAAGGAGGATGTCATCCACGTACAATACAAGGAAGACAACAGCGCTCCCACTGATCCTTTTGAAAACACATGGTTCCTCTTCATTTTTGATGAAACCAAACTTTTTGATCACATCATTGAAACGAGTGTTCCAGCTCCGAGATGTTGCTTAGTCCATATATGGACCTTTGCAGCTTGCAACCTTGTGATCAGTACACTGGATAGAAACCTAGCGGCTGTCCATATAGATATCTTCCTCAAGATATCCATTTAGGATGCCGTTTTTCACATCATATGCCATATTTCATAATCGAAATAGGCTGCAACAGGCAAGCAATGTGCGGATGGATTTTAGCATAGCTACTGGGGAAAAGGTATCCTGATAGTCAATGCCTTCACGTTGACTATAACCTTTTGCCACCAGTCTAGCCTTGAATGTCTCCACATTCCCATCTGCACCAATCTTTCTCTTGAAGATCCATTTACACCCAATAGGTACTATACCTTCTGGTGGATCTACCAAGGTCCAGACTTGGTTTGAGTGCATCGAGTCAATTTCTGACTTCATTGCCTCAAGCCATTTCTCGGAGTCGATATCTGATATCGCCTCGTTGTAGGTTTTGGGATCATCACCATGAGCACCATTACCTATGAGGAACATTTCCTCTACATCCTCTGAAATAATACCTAAGTATCTTTCAGGGGGACGGGAAAACTCTTTCCGATCTACGAGGTGGAGGAGGTAGTGTTCTTATTGGCTCAACCTGATTTGGTTCCACTTGGTCCTTAGCTCGTTTCTGCTTGTGAGACTTTCTCATCAAGCTTAATCTGCTTTCCAATGCCGCTATCTTGAATAAACTATTTTTCAAGAAAGATGGCATGTCGACTCACAATCACATTGTGGTCTTCTGGAATGTAGAAATAGTATCCTAATGACTCTTTAGGATATCCTATGAATCGAGCTCTAAAGGACCTAAACTCTAACTTGTCCGCTTGTTGTCTTTTGACATGAGCCGGACAACCCCAAATTCTGAGATGACTCAGACTTGGTTTCTTACCGTGCCATATCTCATACGGTGTGGTAGGAACGGTTTTAGAGGGAACCCTATTCAGTAGATAGAATTGAAGTTAATAATGAATGTCCCCAAAGAAAATCAGGGAGGTCTGTGAAGCTCATCATGGATCGAACCATATCCAATAGAGTCCGATTTCTCCATTCTGAAACCCCGTTGAGTTGAGGTGTTCCTGTGGAGTCCATTGAGAGACTATGCCATTTTCCTTAAGATAGTCTAGGAATTCCCGGCTAAGGTATTCACCTCCTCGATCTGATCGAAGAACCTTAATGGGTTTTCCAGTTTGTTTTTCTACTTCATGTCTGAATTCTTTGAACTTTTCAAAAGCTTCAGACTTGTGTCTCATAAGATACACATACCCATACCTAGACAGATCATCGGTAAAGGTAATGAAGTAGACAAAATTGCCTCTAGCCGGCACATCAAATGGGCCGCACACATCAGTATGTACTAGGGCAAGGAGATCTGTGGCCCTCTCCCCATGTCCAACAAAAGGGAGTTTAGTCATTTTGCCTTGAAGACAAGATTCACAAGTTGGATATGACTCAAAAGTCAATGGACTCAATAGCCCATTTTTCTCCAATTTGTTGATCCTATCTTCTGCTATATGACCTAATCTCAGGTGCCATAGATATCTGTCATTTGGACTATCCCTAGGTCGTTTGGCATTCACGTTTTGCTCGATAGTTAGAACAGGTACATCAATATGTAGCTGATAAAGACCATTAATAAGGAAACCATTTGCAATTTTATTTCTTTCATAAAGAATGTTACAATGGTCCTTAAAGAAGGTGAATCACATAACCTTCTTGTGCTAAGCATGAAACAGAAATCAAATTCCTGCTAGCTGCAGGCACATAATAACAGTCTTTCAAAACTAAGTCTAAACCAGATGGTAATCGAAGAGGGTATGTTCCCACGGCTACTGCAGCAACTCTTGCTCCATTACCGATGCGTAGGATCATGTCTCCATCCCTCAGCCTCCTGCTATCCTCAAGACCCTGCATAGAAGTGCACAGATGAGCACTAGAACCAGAGTCAAGCACCCAACTGGATGCAGAAGAAACCGTAAGGTTAGACTCAATAACGAGCATACCTCCAGAAGGACCTTCCTTCTTGTTCTTCAGGGTGGCCAGGTAAGTAGGGCAGTTCCGCTTCCAATGGCCGTCGCTGTTGCAATGGAAACACTTTCCTTTGCCATCGGCCTTCTTCTTCGGTTCTGCCTTCTTCTTCTTTGATCCTTCCACCTTTTGCTTTTTCACAGACTTCTTTTTCTTTCCATAAGACTTTCTTTTGGAAGAAGTCCGTTCCATAGCAAGAACTGAGCCTTTAGAACCTTTCATAGAAAGCTCAGCGGTAACCAGCATATTCATTAACTTCGGCCAAGGAATTTTGAAGTTTATGCATGTGGTAATTCATGATGAATTGCCCATATGCATCAGTCAAGGATTGCAGAATAATATCGTTCTGCAGATCCAAGTCCAACTTCACACCGAGCTTCTCAAGCTCTTCCATGTCCTTGATCATTGTCAGACAGTGATCTTGGACTGACTGCCCATCACGCATCTTAGCCTTAAAAAGTCATTTCGTGACTTGATATTTGGCTGCGCGACTCTGTTCACCAAACATCTCCTGCAGGTGAGCCAACATTTGGCGAGCAGTCCCGATATCTTCATGTTGGCGCTGGAGCTCATCAGACATCGAGCCCAACATGTAATATCTGGCCTTATTATCTTCGTCAATCCATTTTTCCAGAGACGCTCTCTGTTCAGTGGATGGACGAGCTGGTAAGGTGGGAGGGTCCTGGTCCAAAACATGGGTTAACTTCTCTGAACCCAAAATAATTTTGTAGTTCCTGAGCCAATCTTTATAATTGGGTCCAGTCAGTCTATGTGTGTCCAGGATACGTGCCAATGGGTTGGACGCAGACATTTTCCTGTAGAGAGTCAAAGATTCTAGTTAGATACTGTAATTTTGACTTGACCAATTTGTTTAGGGATTTTATTTTTAAACAAATTAGCTCCCACTATTTTCTCGGATCCCTACACTCCCTCTGTAGAGATGCGAAAATCTCCACGATTAATGATTTCTAGTGGGTGGTGCGGTCTCACCAACTGACTCATCACCTCACCTAACAGTTATTGGTGATGGGTTAGCCAATGAGTGAACAACTCTTGTTCAATGATTCTCTAATCATGGTGCACCCAAACTTGGTCTCTAATTCATGAATCTCACCGTATCCGGAATATTGATCCACTCCTTAGTTAAGTCAGACCCACCATTTGCATAGACTGGGTTCCTAATTGAGTCTCTCACCGTATCCGGAAATATTGAGCCCAACTCATCCTCCAGCCCATAGCATCCAATGCCTAATAGACATGGTTGCGTCTTCCCGGTGCAACTGAGCCACTGTATCCAGCCGAGAACAATCAACCCCGGGAAGGGCCCGCACATCTACAATGGTGGAAGACCTCAGACTTAATCTTTTCTTAGGGAGAATTGATTCAGGTCTCATTAAACTAGACTTGGCTTAGTCATAACAATTATGACTAACCTAGTGGCATGGGTTAGCTCGGATTATTGACCACCTCAGATCAGAACTGTGTCAACAGATATGGCCAGGTAAGTGAGACCGGTGGAAGGAATATGCCATTAACTCGCACAAGAACGCATTCAGGTCGAGTAGCTTCCAATTAAAAACCAGTCGGTCGTCTGTGCCAAACTTACCTTAGACACCAAATTGTTGAGTCAGAACCAATTGGGTTAGCCTACAATCCAGACTCTAACCTCTGAGCCTAATTAGGTCTTGCTTGATCGTGACTCGATCTTGACCCAGACTTAATCCTATTAGGCTGGTCAATTTAAGCATTGTTGATCCCATCTAACCAACTCTTGATTCGGTTTGATCAACCGCTTAGACCTAATTGAGCTACCCAAGCCCGAACCCAGTATTATGAATATGTCTTAGATCTGAAATTCTCAATTTTAGACCTAATTAATATTCCATAAACTTAATTCTTAATTAAGTTGGGTTCATAAACAAAATATGCACAATAAATCCTAGGGTTTCAGGATCTAGGGTTTTGCAGAAAGTAAGTTTTGGGTTTCTGATTAAGGACGAACACGCAGCACCCCTACACGTCATAAGAACACCCCATCGAATGGGAAGAGAGGGCCTTTAAACCCTTCTTCGTTCTTATGACCGGACGGCCAAGAGGAACGCCTTAATCAGGAACATGTAAATACTACAAAACAGTTATAGATCTATATCATATATCTCATATACAAATTTAGATCTAATCATGGCATATTTTGCATACATCTCATGTATCAAATCATGCATGTTTTTCAGATCTAAATTATCTCATAATAATCTAAAAAATTAGATTTAAATTGATCTAATCAAAATAAATTCTAATCTAGACAATTATGTAGAACTATTCTACAACTAGTCTAGACATGCATCAATCATATCTCATATGATATTTAAAATTAAATAATTTTTATTTGCTGTTTATCAGATGTTATTATAACACTTATAATATCAGAAAAATAGTAAATAAGAAGATCTAAAATATGATTTAATCAGATTAAATCAAAGACATGCAAAACTATTCTATAGAACTATTCTATTCTAGAACTAGTCATGCATATCTTCATGTTCTTAGATCCAAATCATTTAATTTTAATTTTTTCTGATTTCAGATCTGATCACATCTCATGTGACATCTGAAATCACTTTATTTTCTAATTAAAATAAAATTTAAAATCAGATCTAAACAATTTTAGAACCATGGCTCTGATACCAGTTGAAGGAAAATCCTGATTTCCCGGTCCAGGTTCGTTCAGATCTGATCAGATCAAGAGATATATTTCAAAAATTTTTTCTCTTGATCTCAATCAGATCTTGATATATTTCAGATCTGATTCTTATTATTTTAATAAATAAAATAAAATAAGATAAATTAAATCAAATTTAATTTACCTGATTTGGGTAATCCTATTACCCTGTAGATGATCCTGATTGCAGCGGAAGGTTCTGGATCTTAGCCACGCAAGCGCCTGGCCTCTACCGGTATCCACTCGGGTTGGATCTGGAGATCCTCTTCTTCTCTATCACACCTCCAAAAATCAGATCTGGATCTGATCTGGAGGATCTTCAAAACTCTTTTGAAGATCTGCAGTCGTCCTTTTGCAGCAGCGCAGCCTTCTTGCTTTTGATCGCCTTTCCTTGATCTGAATCGCACCAACCTAAGTCCAAAACTCCTTTTGGACGTGGAGAGGAGAAGGGGAGAAGAGTTTGGCATGGAGGAAGGAGGGGAGAGGCAGCCTTGGGGCGTGGGAAATCTCTATTGAATTTCATTAGATTAGGGTTGGGCGCAGGGTCTTATTTATAGACCTAAGCTTGTGATCCAACTCCTCTTCCTCTCAACCAATCACAACCCTTTGTGAAATCAGATCTAAATCTGATTGGTTGGAATAGAGACCCCTGGATTCCTCCTTAGAGGGTGCCTAAGACCAGTCAAAGTTGGATTCTTAGTAGAACTCTAATTGGAATCCAAAAAGGGAGATGGAGTCCTTGTCCAACAAGGACTCCTAGGCGCCTCCTACTTGGGCTCACGCCACCCTTGGCGTGCGCCCTTCTCCTTGCCAGGTTCTGGCAGGGGGACAGGCCCCCACCAGCTCTCCAATAGGTGCATGACATGTGGTCAAAAGTCAAAGGTCAATGGTCAACGTTTGACCAGTCAAAGGTAGACTTTTGACCAAAGTCAAAGAACAAGAAATGGCAGGTGACCAAAAATGGCAGGTAATGTCTTACAAAATAAGACAACCTATTCTGACTTGGACAACCTCCAGTCAGACCATATGAAGGCCTCTGATTGAGCACAAACTCCTTTGGCTCAGTCAGGACAACTTATTTATGATAGTAAAAGAAGAACGTTAGGTTCAATCGAGTGCTAGCACGATTTCCTTGAACCTAATTGAATCTCATTCAGATCAATTGAACTAGATCAGTTCAATTGATGATCACCAGATTCAAACCCTTGTTTGTGTGACCCAGTTAGGTTCAGTTCTGTATGGTAATGGGATATGTCATGATCTCTATCATCGACATCATCGAAACTCCTTTCGATGGATCAGAACTCTTCTGATTCGAACAGCTAGAATGATCGATCATCTAAATCATTCTAATTGCTCCCAAAATCCACCAGTGACACCTAGCAGTATATGGTGGCAACCCATCAGAGCTGAATGCGAACCTCTTGGTGCAGCTACCTGTGTGATTAAGTTCTTCTATCTTGAGCCCCGATCAGATTAGGGTTAAGGTGAACTCGTCAAACCCTAGTCTCTGTCATATGATGTAATCATTCGATTCGAGTCCAATGTGAAAATCTAAATAGAAACTCTTTCTATTATTTCACTCTGCCATGGCCATGGGCTTTCTGGACTTGATTCTCATGATCATCATAGGGCTGCTCCTCTACCACCGAGGTAGATAGATCCCATCTTGATGCAATCCAGTTCCTACAATGAACATGCTATAGCCAACATACACCTCAGGGTTCCATATGGCTAGGAGACCGAGTAATGGTGTAGTCAAACTATAACACCCTCAAGGTGAACTGCCGATGCATCTCAGGTCAAAGAACCAGACACACTACTGCAGCATCGAGTCAGTCATTGACGAGAAGGTAGACTCCCTAATGACTACTCGAGGTGGTCACGCTCAGTGCCCTCGTTCTCTAACGAGTACCTGTACTCTCGCTCCGGTGTCTCCACACCGTAGACTCAAGACTCATCTACTAAAGAGAAGCGATCGTACACCAACCTTCCGGATCAATCACCATCCTCGTGATGATCCTATGGTCGGGAGCTGTTTATGAGTTAATAATGATTATTCATGTCTTAAATTTTCAACTCTTGAAAATATGAATTATCATTACCATTAACTCAAAGGATGTATCACAGACACTAAATACACATGTGTGATAGAAAATAACCCATTTTATTAATTATAGTCAAAATTATAATTTTGCCCCTAGAAGTGTATTACAAGTGTCAGCCAATTCTGGCTTCTAGGGCACATATATCTAACACTCAAAAACATTTTTTCTCTTTTCTGAAGTCTCCATTCTCTCAAGGTACTCTTCTGCAAGCTTTCATAGAACTTTGTGGTTTATTTTTCCAATTTTTTTCATTTTATAAGTCATTTCTGCCATCAAATTCTGTTCTCCATGCATGAGATTTTAACATACTTTTTATTGATTGATATTTAAATAGACTATGTTTATGGAGATGAATTATGATTAGAAAATACAATCCATGCTCGATTTAATAGTTTATGTTAAAGAAAATCAGTAAAAGCCATATTATCAATTTTTGAGAATTAAAATATTAAATAATTTATAATTCTATTGAGATGGATTGTGATCGAGAGATAAGGTTCATGCCCAAAGAAAATAGATTATAATCATAACTAAATTTTTAAAATAATAAATTTTTGCATTAAAAAAATTACCACAACCCTGCTAGAAGATAGATTCAAAATTCCAGAATACCTTTAATTAAATTCAAAAATCCTAATTAATTAAGTTTTTGCTTTCATTTTATTTTAGTTTTAATTTACTAAACTCTCAATTTGTTCTCTTTAATCTACTTGATCTAAATTTCTACTTTAAAATTAAATTAAGAAATTCTATTTTTAATTATATTGAACACAACTTAGCCTTCAATTCTCGAAAAAATTGACACCTGACTCACCACTATTCTAATCTTTAGGTAGATCAGTTTTAAATTATTATTTGATGCTCTAATGATAAGCAGTTAGATATCAATTGCATACATTTTATATCATAACATATTTTTAAAGTATCATGGCATGGAATGCTTTTGAAGTATCATAGTATGCTTTTGAAGCATCATGGCATGGAATGCTTTTGAAGTATCGGAGCATGCTTGCTTTTGAAGTATATTGGCATGCTTTTGAAGTATATTGGCATGCCTTTGAAATATATTAGCATGATATCATGGCATGCATTTGAAGTAATTTAATTATGTATCATATTTCATTAATTGTGTGTAGAATTTATTTAACTATGTGCAGCGTTAATTTAATAAATTTTGCACATAGTTAAATTGAACACTGCATATCATTAAATTAATATCTCCTCTATGGCCTTTAATACAATGGTTCTTCTCAATGACTAGTCCAATTTATGCCATCAAAGGATCTTCTAGAGTTATACTTCAAAAGATCGATCTATCTTATGGATTTGAATATGCTGTTTCACACCATAGTTGATCAATTCATTTATAACCTAAGCTAAACTTTAATGAATAGGACATGATATCAATTGCATATATTTACATACATTGAACTTAAAAAGGTATAACCTGAAGATTCATGTTTAGAGTAGTTAATTTTCTTGTCATGGCATGCTTTTCAAATATAACTTTTGTATCATTTTATGCTTTTGAAATATTATGACATGAAATATTTTTGAAGTATCGCAGCATGCTTTTGAAGAATCATGGCATGCTTCTAAAGTATCGGAGTATGGTTGCTTTTGAAGTATATTGGCATGATTTTAAAGTATGTTGGCAAGATATCATGGCATACTTTTGAAGTAATTTAACTATGCACCATATTTTATTAGCTATGTGTAGAATTTATTTAACTATGTGCAGTATTAATTTAACTATATGTAGTATTTATTTAACTATATATATCCATGCTTTCAACTGTATATTGTATTAATATAACTATGTACCATGTTAGTTTAACTATGAATAGTATCCATTTAACTGTATATGATATTAATATAACAATGTACAGTTTTAATTTCACTATGCATGGTGTTTAATATAGATGTGTACAGTGGCAAATTAACTTTAATAATTTAACTATATTATCATATATTAGAGTGTGCCAGTACACCATACTAATACTAACAATGTGCCAAATTCATTGTATTCAGAATTTAGTAATGCCCAAAATTTATAATTCTTAGCAAAGCATATAAGTTCAACCGAGAAGCAATTGAATAACTAAAAAAAGATAGATATTTTTAGATTTTACAAGTTCATAAAAAATTATACTTTTACAATATCTAGACTATCTACTTCTTATATAACAACTCTAATCTAAAATATTACTCTACAGGATCATTATATATCTTTCTATTGTGTCCTTCCTTTCTGCATCGCCCATATTTCATATTTTTTTGATGAATCTATCTGTGAAGCTCTTCTCTTCTTTTGAGGCTTGCTAGGATGAGTCTTTGTGATAGAAGGTAAAATATGAATTTCATCTGAGATACTCTGGATCACCTCAATATCAAAAATTAGATTGATGAATTCTGTGTATGCTGCTCTATATATTTTAGCTTGAAAATAATTATCAGTAAAGTAATATAATGATCTACGAGCCTTATCAATGCATGCACATGCATGCTTACATGGCATCCAGAAGATTTGCCAATCACCATAAGAGCATGTGCATTCCTATAGGTCAACCTTATATAAGTACTTCATGTCCTTTACATCATAAATCATGATGCTTGATTTAAAGATAGATAACCTACAATCCTCTTCTACATTTCTTTGTAATACATTTTTGGGATTGGGATAAAGATAGGTTTGGATGCTGTAACCCTAACTCCATCTATTGTGCATTAATTGCATAATTTGGATTCTTATATAATCAACCATCTAAGAAATGGGAAGATGTCAAGCCTCTAAGATCCAACTATTAAAACATTCAGCAACATTAGATGTCATTATACCCCAGTGTGGACCTGGAAAGACTGAATTTGCCCAATGTTCTAGCTTCGCATGTGTTATAAAGTTTCTTGCACCTGGAACTTCTGCTATAAGATTGCTCATTAATTTTTGAAAAATATTCAGCCTTGGAGTATATACAGCAACATTTAATAAATCAATAAACCTCTTTCTTTCACTTGCAAGATAATGGACAAGCACCTGCATGTAAAATAATAAAACAACAATATATACAATAGTTGTATGTTAAAATACTCAACTAATTTAAACATATGACTAATAATTTAGAAAAAGATGTTGCATACCTGATTTTCAAAATTACTTTTAACATGACGGATAGAGTAGGAGTGGTAGCTATCTTGTTGGAAAATATATCCTAAAGTCAATCATCTAAGTTGTAAATGATTAAAATTAATATATAAATTATTAAATAATAATAGTTATTTAGCTTATTCATCGTAAAAGTTCTATCTTTCTTAAATACACTCTTAAATTATGATGAAGTCCTTAGAACCACACTTAATCTATTAAGAAGGATTTGTTGGATGGTTTTTAAATTATTCACGATCAAATGATAAGTTATTAACTAGAACGATAACTTATCGAGTATAGATCACTGTATGTCATATGCGTTGGTTGTCCTCGTAACCAAGTATTGTGGAGATACTAGTATGGCTATACAGGTGGGATGTAGAAATATATCTATATTGAATGTGACCAGTGTAGCACTCTACTGTTAAGAGTAGCTAGCTAAGGCCAATAGATATAAGTGTTCCTCAAATTTGGGATCACTATGATGACTTGTAAGCAACTTACTATACTTTGGTGTCTGACTACCTGTATTTCTAATATAGGTTCGAAAGATTTCTGGATATAGTCAAGTACTTGTAGAGTCGGTGTGTGAGTTAAGATAGGATTGATCATTCCTGATTAACTTTAGAAAGTGAATGTCTCACTGTATTTTAATTTAGTAAAACCTAAGCTTAGATAATTCTTATGAGGAGTCATGAGATTTGCGAACTTTGAAATATAATATGGATAACTGATATGAGTATTGATAGCCTACTTGAAGTCATCTTAAGCATTATTGATCAAAGAGATGAATTATATGGTAACCATAGGCTAGAATTTTGAGAATATTGCTTTATATATATTTGACCTATTCGAACATCGGGTATCATTGGTAGATGGTCATTTTGATTGGTATAGAAATTGGTTCCTGTGCTACTGGCTTAGGTTCGAACCTATCGAGTCATACACATATGAGGTTATAACCTAATTAGATGGTTGATCAACGATTTAGAATCATTCTAAGATTGTGTTCTTCATCTCTTGGAGTGTCCAAGAGATCTAAAAAATATCTTTATAATTAACCATCAAGAGGAATCTGCGAGAGCTAGCACTTTAAGCGGATCTTCGTTCAACGAACCTTCGATCTATGTTGCAGCCTCGTGTGGATTATCTATAAAGACTGGATGCGTGTGCGGATCTAAGCAATAAGGACAACAATAGAACTCAATTACGGTGTTCTCAACCTGTGCAAAGGTAAGAGATAAGATCTCTTTACTGACCTAGATTCGATCTAGGATTTCTAGAATAATTCTAAATCTAGGTATTGATTTGATCAATACCAGCCATATTTTAATTTTTAGATTTATATTTACATCATGACATGTTATAGATCCTATATGTAGATTTTTGTGATTAGATCATGTATATAATTAGATTAAATTATTTAATCCATGTCTTTCATTGCTTCTAAATTTAAAAAAATTTCAAAATGTATGCATGAAATCTTACATATTTTTCAACAGTGGTATCAGAGCATCTAGGTTCTTTTATGATGTGATCATATTTGCATTAGAATAAATTTAAAAATAAAATATTAAAGATTGCACATATTGACATAAGATTGTCCTATTGTAAGGTTAATCCCTTACAATGAAAGGTTGTCCTAGTATATGCTGATCTAATTTTTATGAATCATGAATAAGTTAGATATGATCTAAATAATTTTATGATTTATTTTTTAATTTTAAATATAAAATTAAATAGATATTAGATCTATTTTAGATTATTTAGATTAGATCTAAATAATATCGGATCGCACATACTGATTATAAGATTGTCCTGCTACAAGGTTTATCCCTTATAGTAGAGAGGTTGTCCTAGTATGTGCTTCCTAAATTATAAATAAGTTAAATAAGATCTAAAATAATTTATGATTATTTTTAAATTTTAAATCTAATATTTATTGGTTTATGATTTGATTTTGATTATTTAGATAGGATCTGAATAATAGGTGTTTCATGTCTAGATCTAGTTCCTTAATACATATGCTTGATATGTAGCTTTATTTTGAATCTAGTTTGAATATGTATGACATATTTGACTTGTGGAACTTAAATTATGAACTTACTTTCTACAAAATCCTAGATTCAAAATCCTAGGACATGATCTAAATAGTGAAATAAATCAGATCTAAAATCATGAATAAAATTTATTTAAATATAAATTATTTACATGACTTGAAAATATTTTAAATGATTAAATCAAAAACTAGTTCTGAGGTTCCAAATTCCAATCCATAAGTCTTGAACTTAATTAAGAATTAAGTGATTATTTAGGATCTAGGTTTGTGATTTGAAGATCCTAAGATAATTTCATAAATCATGGGTTAAAGGATTATGGGTTAGCTTTGATCAAGTCCTTAACTGGGTTAGATCTAGGGTTAGATTAAATATAGACTAAGTCAAGAAATTGATCAAATCTAATTAATAGTTAATTAGGATTATGTCATTTTTTCTATAGACCAATTCAATAGTTGTAATTGATTAAAGTTTATGCATCTAACAAATGGATACTGATCGTGGCTCAATGGTTGAGCTCGAGTCTTTAGGCATACCAAATCAAAACTGACAAGCCGATTGCTGTATAAGATAAGTCTGGCATTTTTAGACTGATGGTTTTTAATTGGAAGCCCATTTATCTGGTTATTTTTGATAGTGTCTAAGGCAAGCCTTGGCAGACCCTTCCACTAATCTCACTTACCTAGCCAATGTGGTTAATCAAATCTTGATTAGGTAGCTCATTGATTCGTGCTAACCGATGTCACATAGAAAATCATTAAGACTGATTTAATTCAGTAAGACTGATCTAGGTGCCCATGGACCAAAATTAATCTTAGTCCTCATTAATGACTTGAGAAGTCAGTGGGAGGATTTGACTTAGTGAAGTTAATAGGAGCAAATTGGTCTATGTTCTTTCTATCCTTAAATTATAAATAAATTTTAAATCCTCTAAAATTATTAGATTCTTAAAATGATAAAGTTATGGGGATAACTGAGTCAATGCCTCCTATTAAGTTGGGTGATAATAGGTCCATTAACTCAATAATCATTAGAGGCCCAAAGGCCTGGTGCTTATTGACTAATGGAATTATCATTCAAAATATGATGACTTGAAAGTATCCCTCTAATGGTGGCTAGGTTGACCAATCAAAGTTGGGCTTAATCATTTATTGGTTAGATACACCAAGTATAGTCATGTTAATGGTTCGACCTAACTGAATTCTTATAGTGGAGGCCAAAGCCTACTGATTAGATTCTGAGGCAAAATTAAAATACTAGAAGTTATTTAGAAATAATTGATTAAAGAACCTACTCTTAGATGCACATGGATTGACCAACCAAAGTCGAGCTTGTGTGCAGTCTATGTGGATTGTAGTACCTACTAGAAAATTGAAGTAATTTCTCAAACTAGAGGTAGAGGCTACTAATTTGAATAAAATAGTAGGAGAATCTTTAGACTAAAGTTCAAGTTTTTGGACTTAAAATAATTCATATACATTAGGTCGATGTTCTCTTTTCTCACAGAATAAGGCTAAACCCTAATTGTTTCAATCACTTTCAGACAGTGATGACTTATGGGATCCAACTTCGATAATTAGTATTGAAAGTTGAATTTAGTTCAGTAGCACGAAAGGGTTCATGCTGGGACTTATAAGTCCAGTCAAGACAAAAAGGTCCGAGACTAACTAGATTCGGGTAGAGCGCTTCTACTGTAAGAAGCAGTTTCGTAGGAAGAAGAATTATCTTGCTTCCCTTAACCTCAATAGGTTGAACAAGAGAAAGGAGCAAAGAGTTGCTTATCAAGGATGTTATATGATAACACCTTGAAATTTCTCTGTTTGAGATTCTACTACCTAGGTATTGGATACCGGTAATCCTATATAATTTATTGCAAGAACTACAAGTAAGTGGAATGTTTGAAAATAATGAAAGATTTTTGAGTGTTAGGGATGAAAGTCTAGTTCCAATCCTAGCTTTAGGAATCATCAAGCTGATTTTCAATATTAATATTATCATTTAGAGTAACTGTTCCATCGTTTATGATGAATATGATCTTTGATGGTCTTTTGGCCAAAGATGATTATCATTTTTTTTTTAAAAAAATTATCATGATATCATTATTAATGATATTACAATAATACATGGATAATAAATAAATGATATTTAGCATTCATACAGCTTGTTAAGTGTAATGTACACATCTAATGAATATCCAAGTTAGATAATGTCAAGGATATCAATATTTCATTACAATTGTAGATGACCTATCTAAGTATGGTTATGTCTAACCTGAATCATTTAAAATGTTCAAACGATTCCATAATAAAATAGAAAAATAAACTAGAAAAGATATTAGAACTCTTCAATCAGATTGTGGAGGCGAATACTTATCCAATGAGTTTTTAACATATCTAAGAGAGAATGGAATTTTCTCTCTCAGTGGACTCCTTTCGAAACATAGTATATTAGAAAGAAAAATTTGAACTTTATTAGACATGGTTTGATCCATGATGGGATTTACTAGTCGTCTGTTTTAAGATTAAGATATTATGACTACTTGTTTTACTTTGAAATTTTATTTCGAGTAAATCTATTGCAAAGACTCTATATGAGATATGGATTAGATGCATACCTGAACTTTCTCACCTTCGAGTCTAGGGTTGATAGGTCTACGTCTAATGTTTGCATACATATAAACTTGGATCCTGATCAGATAGGTATTTATTTAAAGGGTACCCTAGGAAACTAGGGGTTATTAATTCTACCATACTTAAGAATAAAAGTTGTTCTTAGCAGTAGAGCATTTTTTTATAAAGAAATTTCTTAGAGAAGAAAATGATGCCTAAAAATTGAATTTGGAAAGTTTGATTGGTAGAAAGAACCGACATAATCTAATAAACCTATAGAATCGGATTTGATTAGATCAAACCCAGAGCCCATTATTTTGGCACCATTATGGAGATTCAGTAGAGTACCACGTCAGATGGATAAATACTTTGGTATCTAGGTTTGGGACGAGATCCTGTTGAGTTCGATGAGAACAATGAGGATCCGATCATCTATATGGATGCTATGCAGTAGTTTGACTCTGAGAAGTGTCTTGGAGCTATTAAATCAAAATTAGAGTCCATGAAAATCAATAGTGTGTAGACACTAGTTGATTCACCTAAAGGATTAAAACCCATTGGATGTGAATGAATTTTCAAAAGGATCAGAGTAGCGCAGACGAAAAGGTAGAGATCTATAAAATCTATTTAACTATCATCTTGAAGTTGGAACATATGTTTTGAACATATATCTTTATTATGAACAAAGAGGAACCTTGCATTTGTCAGTGGGTAAAAGATTTTGTAGTGTTATCCTTATGCTATCTATGGATGACAATCAGGAATGACATTCCAGCATTACAAGAAATAAAGGTTTAGCTATCATCTTATTTCTCCATGTTCAAGACTAAATATGGTATGTTCACTAAGAGTAGTGAGTAGATACTAGTCTGATCCAAGTGAAAACCACTGGAAGATTGTATAGACAATCCTTAAGTATTTGAAAAATACTAAGGTCCAATGACTCAAATATGGAGATACTGACTTAAAACTTATGAAATATTTTGATTCTAGTTTTTAGTCAGATCAAGATGAAAGCAAGAGAGTGTCGGATCATGAATTTTGTTAGAAAATGTACCCTAAAACCAATCATCTAAGTGGTAGATGATTAGAATTAGTATATAAATTATCTAATAATAATAGTTATTTGGCTGGTTCATCATAAAAGTTCTATCTTTCTTAAATAAACTCCTAAATTATGATGAAGTTCTTAGAACCACAATCAATCGATAAAGGATGATTTATTGGATGGTTCTTAAATTGTTCATGATCAAATGATAAGTTATCAATCAGGATGATAACTTATCGAGTGTAGGTCGCTGTATGCCAAATGCGTTGGTTGTCCTTGTAACCAAGTGGTGTGAAAATACTAGTATGGCATCCAGGTGAAATGTAGGAGTACATCTGCATTAAACATGACCAATATAGCACTCTACTATCAAGAGTAGCTAGCTAAGGCCAATGGGTATAAGTGTCCCTTCAACCTGAAATCACTATGGTGACTTGCAAGCAACTCACTATACTTTGATATCGAACTACCTGTATTTCTAATATAGATTCGAAAGATTTTTGGGTGTAGTCAAGTACTTGTAAAGTCGATGTATGAGTCAAGATGAGATTGACCACTCCTAATTAACTTTAGGAAGAGAATGACTTGCTGTGTTTTAATTTAGCAAAACCTAAGCCTGGGTAATCCTCGTGAGATGTCATGGGATTTGTAAAATTTTGAAACACAATAGCGATGACTTGTATGAGTGTTGACAGCATACTCAAAGTTGTCTTGAGCATTATTGATCAAAGGAATGAATTATACAGTAACCATGGGCCAAGGATCTAAGAATGTTGCTTTGCATACATTCGACTTATCCAAACATCGAGAACCATTGCTAGATGGTAACTTCGATTGGTATAGAAATTAGTTTCTATGCTACCAACTTAGGTTCGAACCTATGAGGTCACACACATTAGAGTTTATAACCTGATTAGATGGTTAATCGATGATTGAGAATCATTTCGAGGTCAAACATTCAATGCGATTGATGTTTGACCTAATGCAAGTGTTGCAGGAGGATTGATTAACAATTGAATTGCTAATTGGCTCAATTTGATTGAGCAATCAGGATGAGATCATGTTTAATTGAATTAGATTCAATTAAAGTTAGTTTGGACTTAATTAGATTAAGTCTAATTGATTTATTGGATAAGCTAATTGCAAGAAAGAACAATTCCTTATTTGACCAGGACTTGGGTGCACCTAATTGACTTAGCATTTAAATTAGATTTAAATCTTGATTTAATCTAATTTAATTAGGCTCCTAGTTAGATTTAGATCATCCTAAATTAAGTTGTATTTGATCTAATTTACATGGAATTTAAATTAGGTTCAAAACTATTTTGACCTAGTCAAACAAGAGGAGTCCTAGTTGGACTGGGACTCTCTCTCTACATGTATTCCCATGCCCAAGAAGGCCTTCCATGCCCCATAATTCATATTTCTAGAAATTTATTATGACTTGGTCAAAACTTGGAAGAAGTTGGGATTTGTTTCCTACTTGGAAGAGTCCCCTTTGACCAAAACTTCTTCCCCTCTTGTGCGCCCACTTAACCCACACCATATTTAACTTCACCCTTCTCCCAGGTTTTTGGGATGTGTATTTGATGGTACTCACAAGAAAAAATCAAGAGAGGGGCGTCCAAGAGTTGGACACCCCATAGAAGTCCTCCTTTGACTAGGTTTTGACCTAGTCATGCAATAAAAGGTGGATGCCTCTTTTGAGATGGTTAGAGGATGTAAAAAATCTTAGAAAATTCATAAAAAATTAGAGAAAAATGAGGAGAAGGCATGGAGGATTTATGACTGCAAGATTCATGGAGAAGAGCCTTCAATTAAGACATCAAAGGTTGATGTCTTGAAGAGACAAGGTAAGAGAAGATTGTCTTCTCTTATATTTTTCTCTTATGTTTCTCTTTTTCTATTTTATTTATAATTTTTATATGATAAAAATTTAAGGAAGAGAGAGGATTTGGGTATGGGGATGAGTGCTCTACATTGTTGGGGCATGGTGTTAATTTTATGGACATGATCTGATGATGTCCTAATGAGAGAAGGAGAAGAGAAGAAAGGTCAGATCATGTCCTAATGAGAGAAGGAGAAGAGAAGAAAGGTCTTCTCTTAGGATTTCTTGGAGAAGCTTTCCTCTTCAATTTTTATGAGAATTTTATATGATGAAAATCAAAAGTATTAGATCTATAAATTTAAGAAAAATCCTAGAGAAGAAGGTCTCCTCTTGTCTTAGCATAGAGATGTTTTCAGGACATCAACCGTTGATATCCTGAAGAAGAAGATTTATCTTCTCTTAGGATTTATTTTTCCATGTTCTTATTTTTGATTTTTGAAAGATCTAAGGATTAGATTTCTCCCTTATTCCTCCTCATGTTCTTTATCTCTTGGAGTATCCAAGAGATCCGAAGAACATGTATTTGATTAATCATCATGAGGGATCCGTGAGAAGCTAGCACTTCAAGCGGATCTTCGTTCGACGAACCTCCGATCTATGTTGTAGGTTCGTATGGATTACCTGTAGAGGCCGGACACTTGTGCAGCTCCAAAGGCAACAACAAACTTAACCATGGAGTTCTTGATCCATGAAAAAGTAAGAGATCTGATCTCTTGGTGACCTAGATGCGATCTAGGGTTAGATCTAGAATTATTCTAGATCTAGGTATTGATATGATCAATATCACTTATGATTAATTTAATTTTAGATTTATATTTGCAACATAACATATTATAGATCCTTGATATAGGGTTTTGTAATTTGATTACATGCATGTTGTAGATTAAATAGTTTAATCTATGTCTTCCACTGCTTTATATTTCGAAAAAGTTTTGAAATCTAAGCATGAAATCCTGCATATTTTCTAATAGTGGTATCAGAGCATCTAGGTCTTTTATAACATGATCATGTTTGCATTAGATTAAATCTAAAAATTAAAATTAATTAAAGATCGCACATACTACCATAAGATTATCTTGTTGTAAGGTTAATCCCTTATAATTAAAAGATTATTCTAGTATGTGCTGATCTGAATCTGAATCATGAATAATTTAGATTAGATCTAAAAAAAATTATGATTTAATTTTTTGATTTAAATTTAAAATTAAATAAATATTTAATCTATTTTAAATTATTTAGATTAGATATAAATAATATCAGGATTGCACATACTGCCATAAGGTTGTCCTACTGTAAGGTTTACCCCTTACAATGGAAGGGTTATCTTAGTATGTGCTAATCCAAGAAATCTAAGTCATAAATATGTTTGATAAAATCTAAAATAGTTTATGGTTTATTTTTAGATTTTAAATCTAATTTTAAATGGTTTATGATCTGATCCATATGATGTGTTTTATGTTTTGATCTAGATCCTCTTATTACATATGTTGATATGTAATTTTTGTTTTAAATCTAGAATGTATATGTATGATATATTTATTTTGTAGAATTTAAATTAAGAACTTACTTTCTACAAAACCCTAGATTTGAAACCCTAGGACATGATCTAAATAATTAAATAAATCAGATCTAAAACCATGTATTTAATATGATTCAATGTAAATTGTTTATAATTTGAAAATGTTTCAAATAATAAAGTCAGAAACTAGTTCTGAGGTTCCATAAATCCAAATTTTGAACTTAATTAAGAATTAAGTGATTGTTTAGGATCTATATTTATGATTTGAAGATCCTAAGATAATTTCATAAAACTTGGGTTAAAGATTAAATGGGTTAGTTTTGATCTGGTCATTAACTGGGTTAGACCTAGGGTTAGATTAAATATAAACTTAGTTAAAAAATTAATCAAATCTAATTAATAGTTAATTAGGATTAGATCATTTCTTTTTTATAGATTAATTCAATAGTTGTAGTTGATCAAAGTCTATATATCTAACAAATGGACATGATCATGGCTCAATGGTCGAGCTTGAGTTTTTAGGTAGACCAAATCAAAACTGACAATTTAATTAGTGTCTAAGTTAAGTTTGACATTCTAGATCGGTGGTTTTTAATTGGCAGCCTGCTTATCTGACTATTTCTGATGGTGTCTAAGGCAAGCCTTAATAGACCCTCCTATCGATCTTACTTATCTAACCAATGTGGTTAATCGAATTTTGATTAGGTTGCTTATTGATTCGAGCTAACCCATGTCACATAGAAAATCAGTGAGACTGATTTCATTCAATGAGACTGATATAGGTGCCTATGGACCAAAATTGATCATAATCCTCATCAGTGACTTGTGAAGTCAGTGGGAGGACTTGACTTGGTGAAGCTAGTGAGAGTAAGTTGGTCCATATCCTTTCTATCCTTAAATCACTAATAATTTAAATCCTCTAAAATTATTAGATCCTTAAAATGATGAAGTTATGGAGATAACTGAGTCATAGCCTTTCATTAAGGTGTTTGATAATGAGTCCTTTAACTCAATAATCATTGGAGGCCCATAGGCCTGGTGCTTGTTGACTAATAGAATTATCATTCATCATATGAAGATTTGGATGTGTCTCTCTAATGGTGGTTAGGTTGACCAACCATAGTTGGGCTTAATCATTCGTTAGTTAGATGTACCAAGTATGCTCATGTTAATGGCTGGACCTAACTGGATCCTTACAGTGGAGGCCCTAGCCTATTGATTAGGTTTTTGGGGTAAATTAAATTACTAAAAGTTATTTAGAGAAATAATTGGTTATGAACCTATCCTTAGATGTACATGGGTTGACCAACCATAGTTGGGCTTATGTGCAGTCTATGTGGATTCTAGTACCTACTAGAGAATTAAAGTAATTCTTCGAATTAGAGGTAGAGGCTACCAATTCGAATAAAATAGTGGGAGAACCTTTAGACTAAAGTCCAAGTCTTTAGGCTTAATATAATTCATATACTTAGGTCAATGTTCTCTTTTCTCAAATTAAGGCTAAACCCTAATTGCTCCTATCACTATTAGACAGTGATGACTTATGGGATCCAACTTCGATAATTAGTATCGAGAGTTGAATTTGGTTCAGTAGTACGAATGGATTTGTACTGGGGCTTCTAAGCCCAGTCAAAATAATTAGTCTATGGTTAATCTAAATCAGGCATAGTACTTCTAATGTTAGAAGTAGGGTCATAGGAAGAAGAATTGTCTTGCTTCACTTGACCATAACAGGCTGAACAAGAGAAAGAAGCAAAAGTTGCACATTAAAGATGTTATATGATAACACCTTAAAATTTTTTTATAAATAATTCTACTACATGGGTATTAGATGCCGGTAGTCTTATGCAATTTGTTGCAAAGACTATAAGTAAGTGGGATATTTGAAAATAGTGAGAAATATCTAAACGTTGGGGATGGAAGTCTTATTCCAATCCTAACTTTAGGATTTGTCAAGCTTATTTTTAAAAGATGTTATTTTGAGTGATTGTCACTATTGTCCATCATTTATGATAAATATGATCTCTGATGATCTTTTAGTCAGAGATGGTTATCATTTATCAATAAAGAAGATTGTTATGATATTATTATGAATAATATTATAGTAATACATGGATAATAAAGAAATAATATTTAATATTTATACAGTCTATTAAGTATAATGTACACATCCAAGTTAGATTATGTCATGGATATCTATCCTTGGCATAATAGGCTTAGTCATCTTGACAAGAATAGGATAAACGGGTTAGCTTGAGAAGAAAATCTCGACATCAATGATTGTGAATCATTGATAGCCTATGAATCTTGTCTTCTTAGAAAAATAACAAAGTCACCTTTTATTGAAAAAGGTGAAGAAGCCGATAAAGTTCTAAGTCTTATATATAGTGATGTATGTGGACTTATAAACTTAAGTGCTAAAGGAAGATACTAATATTTTATTACAGACGACCTATCTGGGCATGGGTGCATCTAGTCTAAATTATTTGAAATGTTTAAACGATTCAATAATGAAATAGAAAAATGAACTGAAAGGATATTAGAACTCTTCGATCGGATCGAGGAGGCGAATACTTATTCAGTAAGTTTTTGACATATCTAGGAGAGAATTGGATTCTCTCTCAAGTGAATTTTTTTTAGAACACAATGTATCTAAAAGAAGAAATTGAACTTTGTTAGACATTGTTCAATCCACTATAGGGTTCACTTGTCTGCCTGTTTTAGGGTTGTACTCTTGTGGCTACTAGTTTTACTCTGTAAAAGGTTCTAAGTAAATCGTTGCATAGATTTCATATGGGATATGGATCGGGCATAGACCTAGACTCTCTAACTTTCGGGTTTGGAGTTGATCAGCCTATGTCATATATTTGCACATAGATAAACTTGGATCCTGGTCTAATAAGTATTTAAGGTTTATTAATTCTACTATGCTAAAGAACATAAGATGTTCATCAGTAGTAGGGCATTTCTTTTGGAAAGAAGTTTCTTTGAGAAGGAACTGATGCCTATCAAGTTGAACTTAAAAAAGTTTGACTAGTAGAAAAGAACCGACGTAATCTAGTAAACCTATAGAATCGGATTTGACCAGATCAAATCTAGAGCCCATTAAAGTATCACCTTTAAGGAGATCCGGTAGAGTACCGCATCAGCTGGATAGATACTTTAGTATCTAGATCTAGGATGGCGATTCTGGTGAGCTCGATGAGAACAATAAGGATCCGATCGCCTATAGGATACAATGCAGTGATATGGAGCCACATGATCCAAATTGAAGTCCATGAAAATCAATAGTGTATGGACATTAGTTGATTCACCTGAAGGGACAAAATTCATTGGGTGTGAATGGATTTTCAAAAGGATTAGAGTAGCGCAAACGGGAAGGTAAAGTCCTTAAAGCCCATTTGGCTATTACCTTAGAATTAGAACATACATTTTGAACGTATGCCTTTGTTATAAATAAAGATAAATTTTATATTTATAATTGGATAAAATATTCTATAGTATTATTTCTTGTATTGTCTTTGGATAAAATTTTCTTAATCGAGAATGACATCTCAGCATTGCAAAGAATAAAGGTTTAGCTATCATCTTATTTCTTCATGTATGTGACAAGACATGAATACTCACTAGAGGAAATGAGCAGATACCAATCTGATCCAAGTGAGAGCCACTGGAAGATTGTATAGACAATCCTTAAGTATTTGGAAAATACTAAGGTCCAATAACTCAAATATGAAAGTACTGACTTAAAACATGTGGATATTTTAATTTCAGTCAGAATAAGATGATAACTAGAGAATGTCGGCTCATACCTTAATTATAGGAGCAATATGCTAGAAAGGTTTCAAGTAGGATACTTTAGCCTATTCAGTTAGTGATGTAGAGACATCGTGGCATATGATGCTGCCATGTAAGCTGTGTAACTACTGAGGTTCATTAGCAGGTTGGGAGTGGCACCCTCCACCGATGGTCCAGTCCTATCATAGCACTAGAGCCATAGCTTAGACTAAAGAATCGAAGAACCAGCATATTCTGCATTGCTATCATCTTAGATATTAGATTTGGATGATGTCGACTTTTGGAAGATCGATGGAAAATGAGAACTTGACCGACCCATTTGCTAAGGCATCGAAACTAAGAAGTTCTATGAACTCAAGTGGAAGATAGAATATTTGATATCATTCTGATTGGCTTTAGTCCAAGTGGGAGTTGTTGGAAAATATGTTCTAAAGTCAATCATCTAAGTGGTAGATGATTGAAATTAGTATATGAATTATCTAATAATAAAAGTTATTTGGCTAGTTCATCATAAAAGTTCTATCTTTCTTAAATAAACTCCTAAATTATGATAAAGTTCTTAGAACCATAATCATTCGATAAAGGAGGATTTATCGAATGGTTCTTAAATTATTTATGATCAAATGATAAGTTATTAATAAGGATGACAACTTATCGAGTGTAAGATGCTATATGTCATATGCATTGGTTATCCTCGTAACCAAGTGGTGTGGAGATACTGGTATGGCATCCAGGTGAGATATAGGAGTATATCTGCATTGAACGTGATCAATGTAACACTCTACTATCAAGAGTAGCTAGCTAAGGCCAATGGATATAAGTATCCCTCCGACCTGAGATCACCACGGTGACTTACAAGCAACTCACTATACTTTGATGTCAGACTGTCTGTATTTCTAATATAGGTTCGAAAGGTTTTTGGATACAGTCAAGTACTTGTAAAGTCGGTGTATGAGTCAAGATGGGATTGACCACTCCTGATTAACTTTAGAAAGAGAATGACTCACCGTGTTTCAGTTTAGCAAAATCTAGGCCTGGGTAATCCTCGTGAGGTGTCGCGGGATTTGCAAAATTTTGAGACACAATAATGATGACTTATATGAGTGCTGACAATGTACTCAAAGTCGTCTCGAGCATTATTGATCAAAGAGATGAATTATACGATAACCATGGGTTAGGGTTCTAAGAATATTGCTTTGCATATATTCGACCTATCTAGACGTCGAAAATCATTGCTAGATGACAATTTTGATTGGTATAGAAATTGGTTTCTATACTACTGACTTAGGTTCAAACCTATGGGGTCACACATATTAGAGCTTGTAACCTAATCAGATGGTTAATCGATGATTAAGAATCGTATCGAGGTCAAACATTCAATGCGATTGATGTTTGACCTAATGCAAGTATTGCAGGAGGATTGATAAGCAATTGGATTACTAATTAGCTCAATTTGATTGAGTAATTAGGCTGAGATCAAGTCTAATTAAATTTGATTCAATTAGAATTAGTTTGGATTTAATTAGATTAAATTTAGTTGGTTTATTGGGTAACCCAATTGCAAGAAAGAACAATTCCTTGTTTGACTAGGACTTGGGTGCACCTAATTAACTTAGCATTTAAATCAGACTTAAATCTTGATTTAATTTGATTTAATTAGACTCCTAGTTAGACTAGGATCACACTTAATTAGGTTGTATTTGATCTAATTTAAATGGGATTTAAATTGGGTTCAAAACTATTTTGTCCTAGTCAAACAAGAGGAGTCCCAGTTGGATTGGGACTCTCTCTCTTTCTCTTATGCCTAAGACCTCACGCCCACCTTAATTAATTTCTAATTTTTCTACATGTATTCCCATACCCAAGAAGGCCTTTCACACCCTATAATTCATATTTTTAGGAATTTGTTATGACTTGGTCAAAACTTGGAAGAAGTTGGGATTTGTTTCCTACTTGGAAGAGTCCCCTTTGACCAAAACTTCTTCCCCTCTTGTGCGCCCACTTAACCCATGCCATATTTAACTTCTCCACCCTTCTCCTAGGTTTTTGGGATGTGAATTTGATGGTTCTCATGAAAAAAAAATCAAGAGAGGGGCATCCAAGAGTTGGACACCCCATAGAAGTCCTCATTTGACTAGGTTTTGACCTAGTCATGCAATAAAAGGTGGATGCCTCTTTTAAGATAGTTAAAGGATGTAAAAAATCTTAAAAAAATCATAAAAAATTAGAGGAAAAGGAGAAAAAGGTGTGGAGGATTTGTGTCACCAAGATTCATGGAGAAGAGCCTTCAATTATGACATCAACTGTTGATGCCTTAAAGAGACAAGGTAAGAGAAGATTATCTTCTCTCATATTTTTCTTTTATGTTTCTCTCTTCCTATTTTATTTATAATTTTTATATGATAAAATATAAGAGAGAGAGAGAGAGAGAGAGAGAGAGGATTTGGGTATGGGGATGAGTGCTCTAAGTTGTTGGGGCATAGTGTTAATTTTTTGGACATGATCTAATCATGTCCTAATGAGAGAAGGAGAAGAGAAGAAAGGTCTTCTCCTAGGATTTCTTGGAGAACCTTTACTCTCTAATTTTTATGAAAATTTTATATGATGAAAATAAAAAATATTAGATCTAAAAACTTAAGAAAAATTCTAGAGGAGAAGGTCTCCTCTTGTCCTAGCATAGAAATGTTTTCAGGACATCAACCGTTGATGTCCTGAAGGAGGAGATTTGTCTTCTCTTAGGATTTATTTTTTCATGTTTTTATTTTTTGATTTTTGGGAGATCCAAGGGTTAGATTTATTCCTTATTCCTCCTCATGTTCTTTATCTCTTGGAGTGTCCAAGATATTCGAAGAATATGTATTTGATTAACCATCAGGAGGGATCCGCTAGAAGTTAGTACTTCGAGCGGATCTTCATTTGACGAACCTCCGATCTGCATTGTAGGTACGTATAGATCACCTATAGAGATTGGACACTTGTGTAGCTCCAAAGGCAATAACGGATTTAACCAGGGAGTTCTCGACCCATGCAAAGGTAAGAGATCTGATCTCTTTGTGACCTAGATGTGATCTAGGATTAGATCTAGAATTGTTCTAGATCTAGGTATTGATATGATCAATATCACTTATGATTAATTTAATTTTAGATTGATATTCGCATCATAACATGTTATAGATCCTTAATGTAGGGTTTTGTAATTTGATTACATGCATGTTGTAGATTAAATAGTTTAATCTATGTCTTTCGCTGCTCTATATTTCGAAAAAGTTTTGAAATCTATGCATGATACCTTGCATGTTTCCCAATAGAATTTATCCTAATTAGAGCAACACTCTACTGGAAAGGTTCTAAGCAAAATATTGTATCCTATTTTGTTAGTAATGTAGAGTACATCATGACATCTAATACTCTCTTGTAGGTTGTGAGGTTGCATAAGTTCATTAGCATGTTGGGAGAGGCACCCTCCATCGATGGTCTAGTCCGAATGTAGCACTAGAGCCATAGCTCAGGCTAAAGAACCAAAGATGCACCACTGGACTAGCATACTCTGCATCACTATCTGTTAGATATATGTGCCCTAGAAGCCAGAATTGACTGACACTTGTAATACACTTCTAGGGGCAAAATTATAATTTTGACTATAATGAATAAAATAGGTTATTTTCTATCACATATGTGTATTTAGTGTCTGTGATACATCCTTTGAGTTAATGGTAATGATAATTCATATTTTCAAGAGTTGAAAATTTAAGACATGAATAATCATTATTAACTCATAAAATGCTTCCGACCATAGGATCATCACGAGGATGGTGATTGATCTGGAAGGTTGGTGTACAATCGCTTCTCTTTAGTAGATGAGTCTTGAGTCTATGGTGTGGAGACACCAGAGCGAGAGTACAGGTACTCGTTAGAGAACGAGGGCACTGAGCGTGACCACCTCGAGTAGTCATTAGGGAGTCTACCTTCTCGTCAATGACTGACTCGATGCTGCAGTAGTGTGTCTGGTTCTTTGACCTGAGGTGCATCGGTAGTTCACCTTGAGGGTGTTATAGTTTGACTACACCATTACTCGATCTCCTAGCCATATGGAATCCTGAGGTGTATGTTGGCTATAGCATGTTCATTGTAGGAACTGGATTGCATCAAGATGGAATCTATCTACCTCGGTGGTAGAGGAGCAGCCCTATGATGATCATGAGAATCAAGTCCAGAAGTCCATGGCCATGGCAGAGTGAAATAATAGAAAGAGTTTCTATTTAGATTTTCACATTGGACTCGAATCGAATGATTACATCATATGACAGAGACTAGGGTTTGACGAGTTCACCTTAACCCTAATCTGATCGGGGCTCAAGATAGAAGAACTTAATCACACAGGTAGCTGCACCAAGAGGTTCGCATTCAGCTCTGATGGGTTGCCACCATATACTGCTAGGTGTCACTGGTGGATTTTGGGAGCAATTAGAATGATTTAGATGATCGATCATTCTAGCTGTTCGAATCAGAAGAGTTCTGATCCATCGAAAGGAGTTTCGATGATGTCGATGATAGAGATCATGACATATCCCATTACCATATAGAACTGAACCTAACTGGGTCACACAAACAAGGGTTTGAATCTGGTGATCATCAATTGAACTGATCTAGTTCAATTGATCTGAATGAGATTCAATTAGGTTCAAGGAAAATCGTGCTAGCACTCGATTGAACCTAACGTTCTTCTTTTGCTATCATAAATAAGTTGTCCTGATCTGAGCCAAAGGAGTTTGTGCTCAATCAGAGGCCTTCATATGGTCTGACTGGAGGTTGTCCAAGTCAGAAAAGGTTGTCTTATTTTGTAAGACATTACCTGCCATTTTTGGTCACCTGCCATTTCTTGTTCTTTGACTTTGGTCAAAAGTCTACCTTTGACTGGTCAAATGTTGACCATTGACACTTTGACTTTTGACCACATGTCATGCACCTATTGGAGAGCTGGTGGGGGCCTTGTCCCCCTGCCAGAACCTGGCAAGGAGGAGGGCGCACGCCACCCTAGGCATGTGCCCAAGTTGGAGGCGCCTAGGAGTCCTTGTTGGACAAGGACTCCATCTCCTTTTTGGATTCCAATTAGAGTTCTCCTAAGAACCAACTTTGACTGGTCTTAGATGCCCTCTAAGGAGGAATCCAGGGGACTCTATTCCCACCAATCAGATTTAGATCTGATTTCACAAAGGTTGTGATTGGTTGGGAAGAAGAGAGTTGGATCATCTATAAATTTCCTTGAATGAATTGAAGGGAAATCCTGATTTCCCGGTCCAGGTTCGTCCAGATCTGATTAGATCAAGAGATATATTTCAAAAATTTTCTCTTGATCTCAATCAGATCTTGATATGTTTCAGATCTGATTCTTATTATTTTAATAAATAAAATAAAATAAGATAAATTAAATCAAATTTAATTTACCTGATTTGGGTAATCCTATTACCCTGTAGATGATCCTGATTGCAGCGGAAGGTTCTGGATCTTAGCCACGCAAGCGCCTGGCCTCTACCGGTATCCACTCGGGTTGGATCTGGAGATCCTCTTCTTCTCTATCACACCTCCAAAAATCAGATCTGGATCTGATCTGGAGGATCTTCAAAACTCTTTTGAAGATCTGCAGTCGTCCTTTTGCAGCAGCGCAGCCTTCTTGCTTTTGATCGCCTTTCCTTGATCTGAATCGCACCAACCTAAGTCCAAAACACCTTTTGGACGTGGAGAGCAAGGGGAGAAGAGACTATGGCATGGAGAAGGAGGGGAGAGGCAGCCTTGGGGCGTGGGATCTAATTTCATTCACTTAGAATTAGGGTTGGGCGCAGGGTCTTATTTATAGACCTCTTGTGATCCAACTCCTCTTCCTCTCAACCAATCACAACCCTTTGTGAAATCAGATCTAAATCTGATTGGTTGGAATAGAGACCCCTGGATTCCTCCTTAGAGGGTGCCTAAGACCAGTCAAACTGGATTCTTAGTAGAACTCTGATTGGAATCCAAAAGGGAGGTGGAGTCCTTGTCCAACAAGGACTCCTAGGCGCCTCCTACTTGGGCTCACGCCACCCTTGGCGTGCGCCCTTCTCCTTGCCAGGTTCTGGCAGGGGGACAGGCCCCCACCAGCTCTCCAATAGGTGCATGACATGTGGTCAAAAGTCAAAGGGTCAATGGTCAACGTTTGACCAGTCAAAGGTAGACTTTTGACCAAAGTCAAAGAACAAGAAATGGCAGGTGACCAAAAATGGCAGGTAATGTCTTACAAATAAGACAACCTATTCTGACTTGGACAACCTCCAGTCAGACCATATGAAGGCCTCTGATTGAGCACAAACTCCTTTGGCTCAGTCAGGACAACTTATTTATGATAGTAAAAGAAGAACGTTAGGTTCAATCGAGTGCTAGCACGATTTCCTTGAACCTAATTGAATCTCATTCAGATCAATTGAACTAGATCAGTTCAATTGATGATCACCAGATTCAAACCCTTGTTTGTGTGACCCAGTTAGGTTCAGTTCTGTATGGTAATGGGATATGTCATGATCTCTATCATAGACATCATCGAAACTCCTTTCGATGGATCAGAACTCTTCTGATTCGAACAGCTAGAATGATCGATCATCTAAATCATTCTAATTGCTCCCAAAATCCACCAGTGACACCTAGCAGTATATGGTGGCAACCCATCAGAGCTGAATGCGAACCTCTTGGTGCAGCTACCTGTGTGATTAAGTTCTTCTATCTTGAGCCCCGATCAGATTAGGGTTAAGGTGAACTCGTCAAACCCTAGTCTCTGTCATATGATGTAATCATTCGATTCGAGTCCAATGTGAAAATCTAAATAGAAACTCTTTCTATTATTTCACTCTGCCATGGCCATGGGCTTCTGGACTTGATTCTCATGATCATCATAGGGCTGCTCCTCTACCACCGAGGTAGATAGATCCCATCTTGATGCAATCCAGTTCCTACAATGAACATGCTATAGCCAACATACACCTCAGGGTTCCATATGGCTAGGAGACCGAGTAATGGTGTAGTCAAACTATAACACCCTCAAGGTGAACTGCCGATGCATCTCAGGTCAAAGAACCAGACACACTACTGCAGCATCGAGTCAGTCATTGACGAGAAGGTAGACTTCCCTAATGACTACTCGAGGTGGTCACGCTCAGTGCCCTCGTTCTCTAACGAGTACCTGTACTCTCGCTCCGGTGTCTCCACACCGTAGACTCAAGACTCATCTACTAAAGAGAAGCGATCGTACACCAACCTTCCGGATCAATCACCATCCTCGTGATGATCCTATGGTCGGGAGCATGTTTATGAGTTAATAATGATTATTCATGTCTTAAATTTTCAACTCTTGAAAATATGAATTATCATTACCATTAACTCAAAGGATGTATCACAGACACTAAATACACATATGTGATAGAAAATAACCCATTTTATTAATTATAGTCAAAATTATAATTTTGCCCCTAGAAGTGTATTACAAGTGTCAGCCAATTCTGGCTTCTAGGGCACATATATCTAACAATCTCCCACTTGTCCTAAAGCCAATTGGCTACAAGTCTAAGTCCCATCTTCTCAAGGTGGGCTTCGATCTTCTGCTGGCCCAACGGCTTTGTAAGTGGGTCTGCCACATTATCTGCGGAGTTGACTCTCTTGACCTCAACGTAACCTTTCTCAAGGTAATCGCGGATGAGATGATATCGCCGCTCAATGTGCTTGGACTTCTGGTGAGACCTCGGCTCCTTAGCAAGGGCTATGGCGCCATTGTTGTCGCAGTAAAGAGGAATGGCATCTGATGGCATTACTCCAATTTCTGCAGCAAACTTCTTGTACCAGAATGCTTCCTTTGCAGCCTCTGATGCAGCTATATATTCTGCTTCCATGGTGGAATCTGCTATCACAGTTTGCTTGGAACTCTTCCAGCTGACAGCTCCACCATTGCACACAAACAGACTTCCAGATGTCGACTTTCGATCATCTATATCGGACATGAAGTCCGAGTCTGTGTATCCCTGAACTTGGAGTTCTCCATTACCAAAGACCAACATCATATCCTTAGTTCTTCTCAAGTACTTAAGGATACATTTCACAGAAGTCCAGTGTTCTTCACCTGGATTTGACTGATATCTGCTTGTGACACTCACAGCATGGGCTATATCAGGTCGTGTACATAGCATGGCATACATGAGGCTCCCTATTGCAGAAGCATAAGGGATCTTGCTCATGCGTTCTATTTCCTCAGGTGTGCTGGGGCACATCTTCTTGGAAAGATGAATACCATGTCTGAAGGGTATTAATCCCCTCTTAGAGTTTTCCATACTAAACCTCTTTAGTACTTCCTCTATGTACATCTTCTGTGAAAGTCCTAGCATCCTATTCGGTCTATCCCTATAGACCTTAATTCCTAGAATAAAGGATGCTTCACCTAGGTCTTTCATGGAGAATTCCTTGGACAACCACATCTTTGACTGATGTCAACATGGGAATATCATTCCCAATAAGGAGGATGTCATCCACGTACAATACGAGGAAGACAACAGCGCTCCCACTGACCCTTTTTGAAAACACATGGTTCCTCTTCATTTTTGATGAAACCAAACTTTTTGATCACATCATTGAAACGAGTGTTCCAGCTCCGAGATGCTTGCTTAAGTCCATATATGGACCTTTGCAGCTTGCAAACCTTGTGATCAGTATCACTGGATGTGAAACCTAGCGGCTGTTCCATATAGATATCTTCCTCAAGATATCCATTTAGGAATGCCGTTTTCACGTCCATTTGCCATATTTCATAATCGAAATAGGCTGCAACAGGCAAGCAATGTGCGGATGGATTTTAGCATAGCTACTGGGGAAAAGGTATCCTGATAGTCAATGCCTTCGCGTTGACTATAACCTTTTGCCACTAGTCTAGCCTTGAATGTCTCCACATTCCCATCTGCACCAATCTTTCTCTTGAAGATCCATTTACACCCAATAGGTACTATACCTTCTGGTGGATCTACCAAGGTCCAGACTTGGTTTGAGTGCATCGAGTCAATTTCTGACTGCATTGCCTCTAAGCCATTTCTCGGAGTCGATATCTGATATCGCCTCGTTGTAGGTTTTGGGATCATCACCATGAGCACCATTACCTATGAGGAACATTTCCTCTACTTCCTCTGAAATAATACCTAAGTATCTTTCAGGGGGACGGGAAAACTCTTTCCGATCTACGAGGTGGAGGAGGTAGTGTTCTTATTGGCTCAACCTGATTTGGTTCCAATTGGTCCTTAGCTCGTTGTACTTGTGAGACTTTCTCATCAAGCTTAATCTGCTTTCCAATGCCGCTATCTTGAATAAACTATTTTTCAAGAAAGATGGCATGTCGACTCACAATCACATTGTGGTCTTCTGGAATGTAGAAATAGTATCCTAATGACTCTTTAGGATATCCTATGAATCGAGCTCTAAAGGACCTAAACTCTAACTTGTCCGCTTGTTGTCTTTTGACATGAGCCGGACAACCCCAAATTCTGAGATGACTCAGACTTGGTTTCTTACCGTGCCATATCTCATACGGTGTGGTAGGAACGGTTTTAGAGGGAACCCTATTCAGTAGATAGAATTGAAGTTAACAATGAATGTCCCCAAAGAAAATCAGGGAGGTCTGTGAAGCTCATCATGGATCGAACCATATCCAATAGAGTCCGATTTCTCCATTCTGAAACCCCGTTGAGTTGAGGTGTTCCTGTGGAGTCCATTGAGAGACTATGCCATTTTCCTTAAGATAGTCTAGGAATTCCCGGCTAAGGTATTCACCTCCTCGATCTGATCGAAGAACCTTAATGGGTTTTCCAGTTTGTTTTTCTACTTCATGTCTGAATTCTTTGAACTTTTCAAAAGCTTCAGACTTGTGTCTCATAAGATACACATACCCATACCTAGACAGATCATCGGTAAAGGTAATGAAGTAGACAAAATTGCCTCTAGCCGGCACATCAAATGGGCCGCACACATCAGTATGTACTAGGGCAAGGAGATCTGTGGCCCTCTCCCCATGTCCAACAAAAGGGAGTTTAGTCATTTTGCCTTGAAGACAAGATTCACAAGTTGGATATGACTCAAAAGTCAATGGACTCAATAGCCCATTTTTCTCCAATTTGTTGATCCTATCTTCTGCTATATGACCTAATCTCAGGTGCCATAGATATCTGTCGTTTGGACTATCCCTAGGTCGTTTGGCATTCACGTTTTGCTCGATAGTTAGAACAGGTACATCAATATGTAGCTGATAAAGACCATTAATAAGGAAACCATTTGCAATTTTATTTCTTTCATAAAGAATGTTACAATGGTCCTTAAAGAAGGTGAATCACATAACCTTCTTGTGCTAAGCATGAAACAGAAATCAAATTCCTGCTAGCTGCAGGCACATAATAACAGTCTTTCAAAACTAAGTCTAAACCAGATGGTAATCGAAGAGGGTATGTTCCCACGGCTACTGCAGCAACTCTTGCTCCATTACCGATGCGTAGGATCATGTCTCCATCCCTCAGCCTCCTGCTATCCTCAAGACCCTGCATAGAAGTGCACAGATGAGCACTAGAACCAGAGTCAAGCACCCAACTGGATGCAGAAGAAACCGTAAGGTTAGACTCAATAACGAGCATACCTCCAGAAGGACCTTCCTTCTTGTTCTTCAGGGTGGCCAGGTAAGTAGGGCAGTTCCGCTTCCAATGGCCGTCGCTGTTGCAATGGAAACACTTTCCTTTGCCATCGACCTTCTTCTTCGGTTCTGCCTTCTTCTTCTTTGATCCTTCCACCTTTTGCTTTTTCACAGACTTCTTTTTCTTTCCATAAGACTTTCTTTTGGAAGAAGTCCGTTCCATAGCAAGAACTGAGCCTTTAGAACCTTTCATAGAAAGCTCAGCGGTAACCAGCATATTCATTAACTTCGGCCAAGGAATTTTGAAGTTTATGCATGTGGTAATTCATGATGAATTGCCCATATGCATCAGTCAAGGATTGCAGAATAATATCGTTCTGCAGATCCAAGTCCAACTTCACACCGAGCTTCTCAAGCTCTTCCATGTCCTTGATCATTGTCAGACAGTGATCTTGGACTGACTGCCCATCACGCATCTTAGCCTTAAAAAGTCATTTCGTGACTTGATATTTGGCTGCGCGACTCTGTTCACCAAACATCTCCTGCAGGTGAGCCAACATTTGGCGAGCAGTCCCGATATCTTCATGTTGGCGCTGGAGCTCATCAGACATCGAGCCCAACATGTAATATCTGGCCTTATTATCTTCGTCAATCCATTTTTCCAGAGACGCTCTCTGTTCAGTGGATGGACGAGCTGGTAAGGTGGGAGGGTCCTGGTCCAAAACATGTGTTAACTTCTCTGAACCCAAAATAATTTTGTAGTTCCTGAGCCAATCTTTATAATTGGGTCCAGTCAGTCTATGTGTGTCTAGGATACGTGCCAATGGGTTGGACGCAGACATTTTCCTGTAGAGAGTCAAAGATTCTAGTTA
>QRFJ01002287.1:36959-181994 GCA_006176705.1 Cocos nucifera
TGATGGGTTAGCCAATGAGTGAACAACTCTTGTTCAATGATTCTCTAATCATGGTGCACCCAAACTTGGTCTCTAATTCATGAATCTCACCGTATCCGAAATATTGATCCACTCCTTAGTTAAGTCAGACCCACCATTTGCATAGACTGGGTTCCTAATTGGGTCTCTCACCGTATCCAAAATATTGAGCCCAACTCATCCTCCAGCCCATAGCATCCAATGCCTAATAGACATGGTTGCGTCTTCCCGGTGCAACTGAGCCACTGTATCCAGCCGAGAACAATCAACCCCGGGAAGGGCCCGCACGTCTACAATGGTGGAAGACCTCAGACTTAATCTTTTCTTAGGGAGAATTGATTCAGGTCTCATTAAACTAGACTTGGCTTAGTCATAACAATTATGACTAACCTAGTGGCATGGGTTCAGCTCGGATTATTGACCACCTCAGATCAGAACTGTGTCAACAGATATGGCCAGGTAAGTGAGACCGGTGGAAGGAATATGCCGTTAACTCGCACAAGAACGCATTCAGGTCGAGTAGCTTCCAATTAAAAACCAGTCGGTCGTCTGTGCCAAACTTACCTTAGACACCAAATTGTTGAGTCAGAACCAATTGGGTTAGCCTACAATCCAGACTCTAACCTCTGAGCCTAATTAGGTCTTGCTTGATCGTGACTCGATCTTGACCCAGACTTAATCCTATTAGGCTGGTCAATTTAAGCATTGTTGATCCCATCTAACCAACTCTTGATTCGGTTTGATCAACCGCTTAGACCTAATTGAGCTACCCAAGCCCGAACCCAGTATTATGAATATGTCTTAGATCTGAAATTCTCAATTTTAGACCTAATTAATATTCCATAAACTTAATTCTTAATTAAGTTGGGTTCATAAACAAAATATGCACAATAAATCCTAGGGTTTCAGGATCTAGGGTTTTGCAGAAAGTAAGTTTTGGGTTTCTGATTAAGGACGAACACGCAGCACCCCTACACGTCATAAGAACACCCCATCGAATGGGAAGAGAGGGCCTTTAAACCCTTCTTCGTTCTTATGACCGGACGGCCAAGAGGAACGCCTTAATCAGGAACATGTAAATCTACAAAACAGTTATAGATCTATATCATATATCTCATATACAAATTTAGATCTAATCATGGCATATTTTGCATACATCTCATGTATCAAATCATGCATGTTTTCAGATCTAAATTATCACATAATAATCTAAAAAATTAGATTTAAATTGATCTAATCAAAATAAATTCTAATCTAGACAATTATGTAGAACTATTCTACAACTAGTCTAGTCATGCATCTAATCATATCTCATATGATATTTAAAATTAAATAATTTTTATTTGCTGTTTATCAGATGTTATTATAACACTTATAATATCAAAAAATAGTAAATAAGAAGATCTAAAATATGATTTAATCAGATTAAATCAAAGACATGCAAAACTATTCTATAGAACTATTCTATTCTAGAACTAGTCATGCATATCTTCATGTTCTTAGATCCAAATCATTTAATTTTAATTTTTCTGATTTCAGATCTGATCACATCTCATGTGACATCTGAAATCACTTTATTTTCTAATTAAAATAAAATTAAAATCAGATCTAAATAATTTAGAACCATGGCTCTGATACCAGTTGAAGGGAAATCCTGATTTCCCGATCCAGGTTCGTCCAGATCTGATTAGATCAAGAGATATATTTCAAAAATTTTTCTCTTGATCTCAATCAGATCTTGATATATTTTAGATCTGATTCTTATTATTTTAATAAATAAAATAAAATAAGATAAATTAAATCAAATTTAATTTACCTGATTTGGGTAATCCTATTACCCTGTAGATGATCCTGATTGCAGCGGAAGGTTCTGGATCTTAGCCACGCAAGCGCCTGGCCTCTACCGGTATCCACTCGGGTTGGATCTGGAGATCCTCTTCTTCTCTATCACACCTCCAAAAATCAGATCTGGATCTGATCTGGAGGATCTTCAAAACTCTTTTGAAGATCTGCAGTCGTCCTTTTGCAGCAGCGCAGCCTTCTTGCTTTTGATCGCCTTTCCTTGATCTGAATCGCACCAACCTAAGTCCAAAACACCTTTTGGACGTGGAGAGCAAGGGGAGAAGAGAGCTATGGCATGGAGAAGGAGGGGAGAGGCAGCCTTGGGGCGTGTCTAATAGCATTCACTTTCACTTAATTAGGGTTGGGCGCAGGGTCTTATTTATAGACCTCTTGTGATCCAACTCCTCTTCCTCTCAACCAATCACAACCCTTTGTGAAATCAGATCTAAATCTGATTGGTTGGAATAGAGACCCCTGGATTCCTCCTTAGAGGGCGCCTAAGACCAGTCAAACTTGGATTCTTAGTAGAACTCTGAATTGGAATCCAAAAGGGAGATGGAGTCCTTGTCCAACAAGGACTCCTAGGCGCCTCCTAACTTGGGCTCACGCCACCCTTGGCGTGCGCCCTTCTCCTTGCCAGGTTCTGGCAGGGGGACAGGCCCCCACCAGCTCTCCAATAGGTGCATGACATGTGGTCAAAAGTCAAAGTGGTCAATGGTCAACGTTTGACCAGTCAAAGGTAGACTTTTGACCAAAGTCAAAGAACAAGAAATGGCAGGTGACCAAAAATGGCAGGTAATGTCTTACAAATAAGACAACCTATTCTGACTTGGACAACCTCCAGTCAGACCATATGAAGGCCTCTGATTGAGCACAAACTCCTTTTGGCTCAGTCAGGACAACTTATTTATGATAGTAAAAGAAGAACGTTAGGTTCAATCGAGTGCTAGCACGATTTCCTTGAACCTAATTGAATCTCATTCAGATCAATTGAACTAGATCAGTTCAATTGATGATCACCAGATTCAAACCCTTGTTTGTGTGACCCAGTTAGGTTCAGTTCTGTATGGTAATGGGATATGTCATGATCTCTATCATAGACATCATCGAAACTCCTTTCGATGGATCAGAACTCTTCTGATTCGAACAGCTAGAATGATCGATCATCTAAATCATTCTAATTGCTCCCAAAATCCACCAGTGACACCTAGCAGTATATGGTGGCAACCCATCAGAGCTGAATGCGAACCTCTTGGTGCAGCTACCTGTGTGATTAAGTTCTTCTATCTTGAGCCCCGATCAGATTAGGGTTAAGGTGAACTCGTCAAACCCTAGTCTCTGTCATATGATGTAATCATTCGATTCGAGTCCAATGTGAAAATCTAAATAGAAACTCTTTCTATTATTTCACTCTGCCATGGCCATGGGCTTCTGGACTTGATTCTCATGATCATCATAGGGCTACTCCTCTACCACCGAGGTAGATAGATCCCATCTTGATGCAATCCAGTTCCTACAATGAACATGTCATAGCCAACATACACCTCAGGGTTCCATATGGCTAGGAGACCGAGTAATGGTGTAGTCAAACTATAACACCCTCAAGGTGAACTGCCGATGCATCTCAGGTCAAAGAACCAGACACACTACTGCAGCATCGAGTCAGTCATTGACGAGAAGGTAGACTTCCTAATGACTACTCGAGGTGGTCACGCTCAGTGCCCTCGTTCTCTAACGAGTACCTGTACTCTCGCTCCGGTGTCTCCACACCGTAGACTCAAGACTCATCTACTAAAGAGAAGCGATCGTACACCAACCTTCCGGATCAATCACCATCCTCGTGATGATCCTATGGTCGGGAGCTATTTATGAGTTAATAATGATTATTCATGTCTTAAATTTTCAACTCTTGAAAATATGAATTATCATTACCATTAATCCAAAGGATGTATCACAGACACTAAATACACAGGTGTGATAGAAAATAACCCATTTCATTAATTATAGTCAAAATTACAATTTTGCCCCTAGAAGTGTATTACAAGTGTCAGCCAATTCTGGCTTCTAGGGCACATATATCTAATAGAAGATCCTCCAGATTAGATCTAGATCTAATTTTTGGAGGCATGTTAGAGAAGAAGAGGATCTCCAGATCTAGCCTGAGTGGATACCGATAGAGGCTAGGCACTTGCATGGCTAGATCCAGAACCTTTCGCTGCAAATAGGATCATCAACGGGTAATAGGATTATCCAAATCAGGTAAATTAAATTTGATTTAATTTATTCTTATTTTATATTATTTATTAAAATAATAAGAATTATATCTGAAATATCTCAGATCTGATATAGATCAAAGAAATTTTTTTTTGAAATATATCTCTTGATCTGATCAGATCTGAACGAACCTGGACCGGGAAATCAGGATTTCCCTTCAACTGGTATCAGAGCCAAGGTTCTAAATTATTTAGATCTGATTTTAAATTTATTTTAATTAGAAAATAAGTAATTTTAGATATCACATGAGATATGATCAGATTTGAAATTAGAAAAAATTAAAATTAAATGATTTAGATCTAAGATTAGGAAATATGCATGACTAGTTCTAAAATAGAATAGTTCTATAGAATAGTCTTGCATGTTTTTGATTTAATCTGATTAAATCATATTTTAGATCCTTTTTATTTACTATTTTTTGATATTATAAGTATTATAATAACATCTAAAAAATAGCAAATAAAATTATTTAATTTTAACATCATATGAGATATGATTGATGCATGTCTAGACTAGTTGTAGAATAGTTCTACATAGTTGTCTAGATTAGAATTTATTTTGATTAGATCAATTTAAATCTAATTTTTTAGATTATTATGAGATAATTTAGATCTAAAAATATGCATGATTCGATACATGAGATGTATGCAAAATATGCCATGTTTAGATCTGATTTGTATATGAGATATATGATATAGATCTAAAACTATTTTGTAGTATTGCATGTTCCTGATTAAGGCGTTCCTCTTGGCCGTCCGGTCATAAGAATGAAGAAGGGTTTAAAGGCCCTCTCTTTCCATTCGATGGGGTGTTCTTATGATGTGTAGGGGTGCTGCATGTTCGTCCTTAATCAGAAATCTAAAACTTACTTTCTGCAAAATCCTAGATCCTGAAACCCTAGGATTTATTGTGCATATTTTATTTATGAACCCTACTTAATTAAAAAAATTAAGATTATGGAATATCAATTAGGTCTAAAATTGAGAATTTCAGATCTAAGACATATTCATAATACTGGGTTCGGCTTGGGTAGCTCAATTAGGTCTAAGCGGTTGATCAAACCGAATCAAGAGTTGGTTAGATGGGATCAACAATGCTTAAATTGACCAGCCTAATAGGATTAAGTCTGGGTCAAGATCGAGTCATGATCAAGCAAGACCTAATTAGGCTCAGAGGTTAGAGTCTGGATTGTAGGCTAACCCAATTGGTTCTGGCTCAACAATTTGGTGTCTAAGGTAAGTTTGGCACATACGACCGACTGATTTTTAATTGGAAGCTACTCGACCTGAATGCATTCTTGTATGAGTTAATGGCATATTCCTTCCACCGATCTCACTTACCTGGCCATATCTGTTGACACAGTTCTGATCTGAGGTGGTCAATAATCCGAGCTAACCCATGCCACTAGGTTAGTCATAATTGTTATGACTATGACAAGTCTAGTTTAATGAGATCCTGAATCAATTCTTCCTAAGAAAAGATTAAGTCTGAGGTCTTCCACCATTGTAGATGTGCGGGCCCTTCCCGAGGTTGATTGTTCTCGGCTGGATACAGTGGCTCAGTTGCATCGGGAAGATGCAACCATGTCTATTAGGCATTGGATGCTATGGGCTGGAGGATGAGTTGGGCTCAATATTCTGGATACGGTGAGAGACTCAATTAGAAATTCCAGTCTATGCAAATGGTGGGTCTGACTTAACTAAGGAGTGGATCAATATTTTGGATACGGTGAGATTCATGAATTAGAGACCAAGTTTGGGTGCACCATGATTAGAGAATCATTGAACAAGAGTTGTTCACTCATTGGCTAATCCATCACCAATAACTGTTAGGTGAGGTGATGAGTCAGTTGGTGAGACCGCACCATCCACTAGAAATCATTAATCGTGGAGATTTTCGCATCTCTACAGAGGAAGTGTAGGGATCCGAGAAAATAGTAGAAGCTAATTTGTTTAAAAATAAAATCCCTAAATAAATTGATCAAATCATAATTACAGTATCTAACTAGAATCTTTGACTCTCTACAGGAAAATGTTTGCGTCCAACCCACGTATCCTGGACACACATAGATTAATCAACCCAATTATAAAGATTGGCTCAGGAACTACAAAATAGTTTTGGATTCCAAGAAGTTAACCCATGTACTAGATCAGGACCCTCCCACCTTACCAACCCATCCATCCATTGAACAGAGAGCATCTTTGGAGAAATGGATAGATGAAGATAATAAGGCTAGATATTATATGTTGGGCTCGATGTCTCATGAGCTCTAGCACCAACATGAAGATATCGGGACTGCTCGGCAAATGTTGGCTCACCTGTAGGAGATGTTTGGTGAACAGAGTCGCGCAGCCAAGTATCAAGTCACGAAATGACTTTTTAAGGCTAAGATGCGTGATGGACAGTCAGTCCAAGATCATTGTCTGACAATGATCAAGGACATGAAAGAGCTTGAGAAGCTCGGTATGAAGTTAGACTTAGACCTGCAGAATGATATTATTCTGCAATCCTAGACTGATGCATATGGGCAATTCATCATGAATTACCACATGCATAAACTTCAAAATTCCTTGGCTGAATTAATGAATATGCTGGTTACCGTTGAGCTTTCTATGAAAGGTTCTAAAGGCTCAGTTCTTGCTATGGAACAGACTTCTTCCAAAAGAAAGTCTTATGGAAAGAAAAAAAAGTCTGCGTAAAAGCAGAAGATGGAAGGAACAAAGAAGAAGAAGGCAGAGCCAAAGAAAAAGGTCGATGTCAAAGGAAAGTGTTTCCATTGCAACAGTGACGACCATTAGAAGCGGAACTGTCCTACTTACCTGGCCACCCTGAAGAACAAGAAGGAAGGTCCTTCTAGAGGTATGCTCGTTATTGAGTCTAACCTTACGATTTCTTCTGCATCCAGTTGGGTGCTTGACTCTGGTTCTAGTGCTCATCTGTGCACTTCCATGCAGGGTCTTGAGGATAGCAGGAGGTTGAGGGATGGAGACATGATCCTACGTGTCGGTAATGGAGCAAGAGTTGCTGCAGTAGCCATGGGAACATACCCTCTTCGATTACCATCTGGTTTAAACTTAGTTTTAAAAGACTGTTATTATGTGCCTGTAGCTAGCAGGAATTTAATTTCTGTTTCATGCTTAGCACAAGAAGGCTATGTGATCACCTTCTTTAAGGACCATTGTAACATTCTTTATGAAAGAAATAAAATTACAAATGGTTTCCTTATTAATAGCCTTTATCAGCTACATATTGATGTACCTGTTCTAACTATCGAACAAAATGTGAATGCCAAACGATCTAGGGATAGTCCAAAAGATAGATATCTATGGCACCTGAGATTAGGTCATATAGCAGAAGATAGGATCAACAAATTGGAGAAAAATGGGCTATTGAGTCCATTGACTTCCGAGTCATATCCATTTTGCGAATTCTGCCTTCAAGGCAAAATGACCAAACTCCCTTTTGTTGGACATGGGGAGAGGGCCACAGATCTTCTTGCCCTAGTACATACAGATGTGTGTGGCCCATTTGATGTGCCGACTAGAGGCAATTTTGTCTACTTCATTATCTTTATCGATGATCTGTCTAGGTATGGATATGTGTATCTTATGAGACACAAGTCTGAAGCTTTTGAAAAGTTCAAAGAATTCAGACATGAAGTAGAAAAACAAACTGGAAAACCCATTAAGGTTCTTCGATCAGATCGAGGAGGTGAATACCTTAGCCGAGAATTCCTAGACTATCTAAAAAAAAATGGCATAGTCTCTCAATGGACTCCACCAGGAATACCTCAACTCAACGGGGTTTCAGAACAGAGAAATCGGACTCTATTGGATATGGTTCGATCCATGATGAGCTTCACAGACCTTCTTGATTATTTTTGAGGACACTCATTGTTAACTTCAACAAATCTACTGAATAGGGTTCTCTCAAAAATCGTTCCTACCACACCGTATGAGATATGGCACAGTAAGAAACCTAGTCTGAGTCATCTCAGAATTTGGGGATTGTTCGGCTCATGTCAAAAGACAACAAGCGGACAAGTTAGAGTTTAGGTCCTTTAGAGCTCGATTCATAGGATATCCTAAAGAGTCATTAGGATACTATTTCTACATTCCAGAAGACCATAATGTGATTGTGAGTCGACATGCCATCTTTCTTAAAAAATAGTTTATTCAAGATAGCGGCATTGAAAAGTAGATTAAGCTTGATGAGAAAGTCTCACAAGTACAATGAGCTAAGGACCAATTGGAACCAAATCAGATTGAGCCAATAAGAACACTACCTCCTCCACCTCGTAGATCAAAAAGAGTTTCCCATCCCCTTGAGAGATACTTAGGTATTGTTTCAGAGGACGTAGAGGAAATGTTCCTCATAGGCAATGGTGCTCATGGTGATGATCCCAAAACCTACAATAAGGCAATATCAGATATCGACTCTGAGAAATGGCTAGAGGCAATGCAGTCAAAAATTGACTCGATGCACTCAAACTAAGTCTGGACCTTAGTAGATCCACCAGAAGGTATAGTACCTATTGGATGTAATTGGATCTTCAAGAGAAAGATTGGTGCAGATTGGAATGTGGAGACATTCAAGGCTAGACTAGTGGCAAAAGGTTATAGTCAATGCGAAGGCATTGACTATCAGGATACCTTTTCTCCAGTGGCTATGCTAAAATCCATCCGCACATTGCTTGCCGTTGCAGCCTATTTCGATTATGAAATATGGCAAATGAACGTGAAAATGACATTCCTAAATGGATATCTTGAGGAAGATATCTATATGGAACAGCCGCTAGGTTTCACATCCAGTGATACTGATCACAAGGTTTGCAAGCTGCAAAGGTCCATATATGGACTTAAGCAAGCATCTCGGAGCTGGAACACTCGTTTCAATGATGTGATCAAAAAGTTTGGTTTCATAAAAAATGAAGAGAAACCATGTGTTTTCAAAAAGGTCAGTGGGAGCGCTGTTGTCTTCCTCGTATTGTACGTGGATGACATCCTCCTTATTGGAAATGATGTTCCCATGATGACAACAGTCAAATTATGGTTGTCCAAGGAATTCTCCATGAAAGACCTAGGCGAAGCATCCTTTATTCTAAGGAATTAAGGTCTATAGGGATAGACCAAATAGGATGCTGGGACTTTCACAAAAGATGTACATAGAGAAAGTACTAAAGAGGTTTAGTATGAAAAACTCTAAGAGGGGATTAATACCTTCAGACATGGTATTCATCTTTCCAAGAAGATGTGCCCCAGCACACCTGAGGAAATAGAATGCATGAGCAAGATCCCTTATGCTTCTGCAATAGGGAGCCTCATGTATGCCATGCTATGTACACGACCTGATATAGCCCATGCTGTGAGTGTCACAAGCAGATATCAGTCAAATCCAGGTGAAGAACACTGGATTTCTGTGAAATGTATCCTTAAGTACTTAAGAAGAACTAAGGATATTGGTCTTAAGTACTTAAGAAGTACTTAAGACCACCATGATGTTGGTCTTTGGTAATGGAGAACTCCAAGTCCAGGGATACACAGACTCGGATTTCATGTCCGATATAGATGATCGAAAATCGACATCTGGGAGTCTGTTTGTATGCAATGGTGGTGCTATCAGCTGGAAGAGTTTCAAGCAAACAGTGAAACCACCTCATACGCGATTACCTCGAGAAGGATTTCGTCGAGGTCAAGAGAGTCAACTCCAAAGATAATGTGGCAGACCCACTTACAAAGCTGTTGGGCCAACAGAGGATCGAAGCCCACCTTGAGAAGATGGGACTTAGATTTGTAGCCAATTGGCTTTAGAATAAGTGAAAGATTGTTAGATATATGTGCCCTAGAAGCCAGAATTGGCTGACACTTGTAATACACTTCTAGGGGCAAAATTGTAATTTTGACTATAATGAATAAAATTGATTATTTTCTATCACATATGTGTATTTAGTGTCTGTGATATATCCTTTGAGTTAATGGTAATGATAATTCATATTTTCAAGAGTTGAAAATTTAAGACATGAATAATCATTATTAACTCAAAAAATGCTCCCGACCATAGGACCATCATGAGGATGGTGATTGATCCGAAAGGTTGGTGTACAATCGCTTCTCTTTAATAGATGAGTCTTGAGTCTACGATGTGGAGACATCGGAGCAAGAGTACAGGTACTCGTTAGAGAACGAGGGCACTGAGCGTGACCACCTCGAGTAGTCATTAGGGAGTCTACCTTCTCGTCAATGATTGACTCGATGCTGCAGTAGTGTGTCTGGTTCTTTGACCTGAGGTGCATCAGTAGTTCACCTTGAGGGTGTTATAGTTTGACTACACCATTACTCGGTCTCCTAGCCATATGGAATCCTGAGGTGTATGTTGGCTATAGCATGTTCATTGTAGGAACTGGATGGCATCAAGATGGAATCTATCTACCTCGGTGGTAGAGGAGCAGCCCTATGATGATCATGAGAATCAAGTCCAGAAGTCCATGGCCATGGTAGAGTGAAATAATAGAAAAAGTTTCTATTTAGATTTTCACATTGGACTCGAATCGAATGATTACATCATATGATAGAGACTAGGGTTTGACGAGTTTACCTTAACCCTAATCTGATCGGGGCTCAAGATAGAAGAACTTAATCACATAGGTAGCTGCACCAAGAGGTTCGCATTCAGCTCTGATGGGTTGCCACCATATACTGCTAGGTGTCACTGGTGGATTTTGGGAGCAATTAGAATGATTTAGATGATCGATCATTCTAGCTGTTCGAATCAGAAGAGTTCTGATCCATCGAAAAGGAGTTTCGATGATGTCGATGATAGAGATCATGACATATCCCATTACCATGCAGAACTGAACCTAACTGGGTCACACAAATAAGGGTTTGAATCTGGTGATCATCAATTGAACTGATCTAGTTCAATTGATCTGAATGAGATTCAATTAGGTTCAAGGAAATCGTGCTAGCACTCGATTGAACCTAACGTTCTTCTTTTGCTATCATAAATAAGTTGTCCTGTCTGAGCCAAAGAAATTTGTGCTCAATCAGAGGCCTTCATATGGTCTGACTGGAGGTTGTCCAAGTCAGAAAAGGTTGTCTTATTTTGTAAGACATTACCTGCCATTTTTGGTCACCTGCCATTTCTTGTTCTTTGACTTTGGTCAAAAGTCTACCTTTGATCTGGTCAAATGTTGACCATTGACACTTTGACTTTTGATCCACATGTCATGCACCTATTGGAGAGCTGGTGGGGGCCTGTCCCCCTACTAGAACCTGGCAAGGAAGAGGGCGCATGCCACCCTAGGCGTGTGTCCCAAGTTGGAGGCGCCTAGGAGTCCTTGTTGGACAAGGACTCCATCTCCGTTTTGGATTCCAATTAGAGTTCTTCTAAGAACCAACTTTGACTGCTCTTAGGCACCCTCTAAGGAGGAATCCAGGGAACTCTATTCCCACCAATCAGATTTAGATCTGATTTCACAAAGAGTTGTGATTGGTTGGGAAGAAGAGAAGTTGGATCACAGACAGTCTATAAATAAGACCCTACGCCCAACTCAGATTAAGTTTGAGAAACCCCATGCCCCAAGGCTGCCTCTCCCTTCTTCCTCCATGCCAAACTCACCTTCTTCCTCTCCTCTCCATGTCCAAAAGGAGTTTTGGACCTTGGTTGGTGCAATCCAGATCAAAGAAAGGCGACTGAAAGCTAGAAGGCTGCGCTGCTGCAAAGGATGACTGCTGATCTTCAAAAGGAGTTTTGAAGATCCTCCAGATCAGATCCAGATCTAATTTTTGGAGGCATGATAGAGAAGAAGAGGATCTCCAGATCCAGCCTAAGTGGATATCGGTAGAGGCCAGGCACTTGCGTGGCTAGATCCAGAACCTTCCGCTGCAAACAGGATCATCAACGGATAATAGGATTACCCAAATCAGGTAAATTAAATTTGATTTAATTTATTTTTATTTTATTTTATTTATTAAAATAATAAGAATTAGATTTGAAACATCCAGATCTGATATAGATCAAAGAGAAAAAATTTTGAAATATATCTCTTGATCTGATCAGATCTGAACGAACCTGGACTGAGAAATCAGGATTTTTCTTCACTATCACCTTTGATTTTAGATCAGGATGAAGCTGACCTTTAGAAGATTGATGGAAAAGGAGAACTTGACCAACCCATTTGATAAAGTCTCGAAACTAAGAAGTTCTACAAGCTCAAGTGGAAGATAAGATATTTGGTATTATTCTGATTGGCTTTAGTTTAAGTAAAAGTTATTAGAAAATGGTCCTAAAGCCAATCATCTAAGTTATAGATGATTGAAATTAATATATGAATTATTAAATAATAATAGTTATTTAGCTTATTCATCATAAAAGTTCTAACTTTCTTAAATGAACTCTTAAATTATGATGAAGTTCTTAGAACCATACTTAATCGATAAGGAAGGATTTATCGGATGGTTCTTAAATTATTCATGATTAAATGATAAGTTATTAACTAGGATAATAACTTATCGAGTATAGATTGCGGTATGTCGTATGCATTGGTTATCCTCATAATCAAGTAGTATAGAAACACTGGTATGGTATGTAGATGGGATGTAGGAATATATCTACACTGAATGTGACCAGTGTAGCACTCTACTATCAAAAGTAGCTAGCTAAGGCTAATAAAAATAAGTATCCCTCAAACCTGAGATCACCACGGTGATTACAAGCAACTCATTGTACTTTGGTGTTAGACTACTTGTATGTCTAATATAGATTCAAAAGATTTTTGGATATAGTCAAGCACTTATAGAGTCAGTATGTGAGTCAAGATAGGACTAATCACTCCTGATTAACTTCAGGAAGTGAATGTCTCGTTGTGTTTCAATTTAGCAAAATCTAAGCTTGGATAATTCTTGGGAGGAGTCATGGGATTTGCAAACTTTGAAACACAATATGGATGACTGATATGAGTATTAACAGCTTACTTGAAGTTGTCTTGAGTATTATTGGTCAAAGAGATGAATATATGGCAACCATAGGCCAGGATTCTTAGAATGTTATTTTACATACATTCGACCTATCCAGCGTCGGATATCATTGCTAGATGGTCATTTTGATTGGTATAAAAATTAGTTTCTATGCTACTAATTTTGATTCGAACCTATGGGGTCATACACATAAGAGATTGTAATTTGATCAGATGGTTGATCAATAATTTAGAATCATTCTAAGGTCAAACAATCAATACGATTGATGTTTGACCTAATGCAAGTATTGCAGAAGGATCGGTTAGTAATTGAATTACTAATTGACTCAATTTAATTAAATAATTAGGCTGAGATTAAGTTTAATTAAATTAGATTCAATTAGAATTGGTTTGGACTTAATTGGGTTAAGTCCAACTGGTTTATTGGATAAGCCAATTACAAGAAAGAACAAGCCCTAGTTCAATTAGGAGTTGAGTGAACCTAATTTTTAATTTAATTAAAAATTAAATTAAATTTAAATTTAATTTAATATAATTTAAATAGACTCCTAACTGAATTAAATTTTTTTATTAATTAGATTGACTCAAAACTATTTTGATTTGGATTTAAAAGGTTTTGACTTAGTCAAAATAGAAGAGTCCTAGTTAAACTAGGACTCCTCCTTTCCTTGCACCACCTAAAAGCTCACACCCATCCTTTTATTTCAGAAATTATGTGATTTATTTCCATGCCTAAGAGTGCTCTTCCATGCCCCACATCTGATATTTTTGGAACCAAATTTTACTTTGTCAAATTTGAAATTTGTTTCGGATTTGAACTCTTCATGATAGAGTCCCAAAATATCGAAACACCTTCTTTCCTTTTGGATTTCATTTTCTCCCATGCCCACCTTATTTTTCTCACCCCTTTTATTTTTTCTTATGCATGACTTCCTGGTCCTCATGTAGAAAAAAATAGGAGGGGGGACATCCAAGAGTTGGACGCCCCCTAACTTCCTTGTTTGACTAGGTCTTTTGACCTAGTCTTCCCTTATTTCATGGACGCCTCTTATTTTTATGGTGTGTGCATGATATCCCTGGGTTTCTCCACAAAAAGTCAAGAGGAAAAATAGGAGGAGGCATGGGATATTGGGGCACCAAGTTCCTTGGAGGAGAGTCTTTTATTAAGACATCAAAAGTTGATGTCTTGAAGGGAAAAAGGTAAGAGAAAACTATCTTCTCTTGTGTTTTTCTTTCAAGTTCTTTCTTTCTTATTTTTGTATGAGATTTTTCTATGAGAAAAAATTGAGAGAGAGAAGAAGAGGGCATGGAGGATGAGTGCTCCAAGGAGTTGGAACATGGTGGTCCTCTTTGGACATGATTTGATCATGTTCTGATGAGAGAAGAAGAAGAGAAGATCTTCTCTTAGGGTTTCTTTGAGAACCCTTCTTCTCTATTTTTTTATGGAATTTTTTCATGAGAAAAATTAGAGAGTGATAGATATGAAAGCATGAAAAAATTATAAAGGAAAAGATCTCCTCTTATCCTGGCATGGAGATGTTTTTAGGACATCAACGGTTGATGTCCTATAAGAGAAGATCTATCTTCTCTTAGGGCATTTTCTTGGGTTTTTATTTCCTAATTTTTGGAAGATCCAAGAGTTGAATTTCTTCCTCAATTCTTCTTGTGTTCTTCATCTCTTGGAGTATCCAAGAGATCTGAAAAATATCTTTTTAATTAATCATTAGGAGGGATCCATGAGAAGTGCTACTCTTGGAGTATCCAAGAGATCTGAAAAATATCTTTTTAATTAATCATTAGGAGGGATCCACGAGAAGTAGCACTTCAAGCGGATCTTCATTCAACAAACCTCCGATCTATGTTGTAGCATTGTGTGGATTACCTGTTGAGGCTGGATGCATGTACGGCTCTAAGCAACAAGAACAACAATGAAACTCAATTGTGGTGTTCTTGACCCGCACAAAGGCAAGAGAATAGTTCTAGATCTAGGTATTGATTTGATTAATATCAACCATAATTATTTTAATTTTTAGATTTATATTTGCATCATGACATGTTATAAGTCCTAGATGTATGGTTTAGTAATTAGATCATATGCATAATTAGATTAAATTATTGAATCTATGTCTTTTACTGCTTCTAAATTTGAAAAAGTTTCAAAATACATGCATGAAATCCTGCATGTTTTCCAACATATCTTTGAAGTATTTTGGTATTGCTTTCATAAGTCCCTGATGTCTATCTGTCATAATCATGAATGGCTATCCATGATAATCAACACAAGACTCTAAGGCTCCTTTCAAAATCTGACAAAACCAGTCCTAATTATCATCATTCTCTATATCAATAATGGCATATGCTATAGGAAACATATCATCATTCGCATCTTTATCCGTAGCACCAAGTAAAACTCCTCCATCCTTATGCTTAATGAATATTGCATCCATGAATATTAGAAGTCTACAACCTTCTATGAAACCATTGATGGAGCCTTTAAATGAAATAAATAGATTTTAGAATTGATCTTTGAGGGTTTCATACTCCACTATGCTATCGAGGTTGGGCTTAATAATGGCATTGCAGTACCATTAGATCTATTCATAAGATACTGACCTTTAACCATAGAGCTCCTTGATAGCAACATCTTTTCCATACCAAGCTTGATGATATGGCAATTCTACACTGAATTCATAATGAATATCTTTTACAATATCACTTGGCCTATACAAAGACATATGTTGAATTTTTTTCTTTACAATATTTGAAACCCAATGTTTTGAAGCCTTAGTTATTGAAAAATATGCAGGATTTCCTGTATGAATTTCAAAATATTTTTGAAAAATAATGCAATGGAACATGTAGATTAAATCATTTAATCTATAAATGCATGCAATCTAATTACTAAACCCTGCATTTAGGATTTATAACATGTCATAATGCATTCTAAATCTAAAAATAAAAGAATTTGGTATTGATCAAATAAATATCTTAGATTTAGAATGATTCTAGATTTGAAACCTAGATCATATCTAAGTAGGAGAGGAGATCAAATCTCTTACCTTATGTGGGTCGAGAACTCCATAATTGATTTTTGTTGTTACTTTTGGAGCTGCACATGCATCCGATCTCTATAGGTGATCCACATGAGGCTGTAACAAAATCAAAGACTCATCGAACGAAAATCCACTGAAAGTGCTAGCTTCTGGCGGATTCCTCCGAATGGTTAATCTAAAATTTATTCTTCATATCTCTTGGGTACTCCAAGAGATAAAGAATAAGAGGAGGAATAGAGGAGAAATCCAACCCTTTGATCTCTCTAAAATCAAAAAAAATATATATAAGAAAGGGCTCTAAGAGAAGACAAATCTTCTCTTTCAGAACATCAATGATTGATGTCCTGAAAATATCTTTATGCTAGGACAAAGGGAGACCTTCTTCTCTAAATTTTTTTCATATTTCTAGATCTCACATTCTCTAATTTTTCTTATAGAAAAATCTTACAAAAATATAGAGAAGAAGGATTCTCAAAGAAATCCTAAGAGAAGACTATCTTCTCTTTTTCTTCTCTCATCAGGATATGATCAGATCATGTCCAAAAAGATCACTATGCCCCAACATCTTGGAGGATAGATCTCCACAGCCTCTTCCTCTCTCTCTCTTAGATTTTTATCATATAAAAATCATAAAGAATAAATAAAGGAGGATTAAAAATAAATCTCTAAGAGAAAATAATTTTTCTCTTACCTTTCTCTCTTCAAGACATCAACAATTGATGGCTTAATGAGGTCTCTCCTTCATGGAACTTGGCATCCAAAGTCTTCCATGGATCCTCCTACTTTTCTTCTATTTTTTTATAATTTTTCTAGATTTTACACATCCTAACCTGATAGGAGGCATCCTCCCTTTTATGTATGGAAGACTAGGTCAAAACCTAGTCTTAAAAGAAGACCAAGGAGGAGTTTTAGGAGACATCCAACTCTTGGATGCCTCCCCCCTTATTTTTTGGGTGTGAAGATCAAGAAATCATGTGCAAAACTAAAGAAAATAAGTGCACAAAAGAAAAAGAGGCATGAAGAAAAAATTCCTTAGGAAAGGAGGTGTTTTCGAGAATTGGGATTCTTTCAAAAGAAAATAAAACCAAACCACTTATCAAATTTGATCAAATCAAATTTTAGTTAATCTCTTTAGATATTTGGTGCATGGAGAAGCTCTTATTGGCATGGAGAATGTCACATAAAGATCTAAAAATAAAATATGGGTGTTGACTTTTATTGGTGCACGTAAGGAGTGAGAGTCCCAGTCCAATTGGAACTTCTCTTTTTTGACTAGGTCAAAACTATTTTGAATCTAATTCAAAATAAAATTAAATGTAATCTAATTATTGGTGATCCTAGTCTAACTAGGAACCTAATTAATTTAGATTTAAATCATATTTAAATCTGATTTAAATCCTAACTCAATTAGGAATTAGGTGCACTCAAATCCTAGTCCAATTGGAAATTATTTTTTTCTTGCAATTGACTTATCTAATAAATCAATTAAACTTAATCTAATTAAGTTCAAACTAATTCTAATTAAATCTAATTTAATTAGACTTGATCTCAGGCCAAATGCTCAATCAAATTGAGCCAATTAGCAATCTAATTGCTAATCGATCCTCCTGCAACACTTGCATTAGGTCAAACATCAATCGTATTGATAGTTTGACCTAAGAATGATCCTCAATCATCGATTAATCATCTGATTAAGTTACAACTCTAATGATCCTAGAGGTTCGAACCTAAGTCAGAGGCATAAAAACTAATTTCTGTACCAATCGAAGTAACCATCTAGCAATTATTTTCGATGTTCGAATAGGTCGAATGTATGCAAAGCAACATTCTTAGAACCCTGGCCCATGGTTACCATATAATTCATTCCTTCAATCAGTAATGCTTAAAATGACTTCGAGTACACTATCAATACTCATATAAGTCATCTTTATTATGTCTCAAAATTTTGCAAATCTCATGACTCCTTACGAGGATTATTCAGGCCTAGATTTTGCTAAATTGAAACACAACAAGTCATTCTCTTCTTGAAGCTAATTAGGAGTGGTCAATTCCATCTTGACTCACACACCAACTTCATAAGTACTCGACTGTACCCAAAAATCTTTTGAATCTATATTAGAAATATAGGTAGTCTGCCACCAAAGTACAGAGAGTTGCTTACAAGTCATCGTGGTGATCTCAGATCAAAGGAACACTTATATCCACTGGCCTTAACTAGCTACTCCTGATAGTAAAGTGTTGCATTGGTCATGTTCAGTGCAGATGTACTCCTACATCTCACCTGGATGCCATACCAGTGTCTCCACGCCACCTGGTTATGAGGACAACCAACGCATATGGCATATAGCGATCTACACTCGATAAGTTATCGTCCTTATTAATAACTTATCTTTTAATTGTGAACTATTTAAGAACCATCCGATAAATCCTTCTTTATCGATTGATTATGGTTCTAAGAACTTCATCATAATATAGAAGTTCATTTATGGAAGATAGAACTTCTAGGATGAATCAGCCAAATAACTATTATTATTAGATAATTCATATACTAATTTCAATCATCTACTACTTAGATAATTGGCTTTAGGATACATTTTTCAACAACTCTCACTTAGACTAAAGCCAATTAGAATGATATCAAATATCCTATCTTCCACTTGGGTTTGTAAAACTCCTTAGTTTTGAGGCCTTAGCAAATGGATTGGTCAAGTTCTTCTTTTTCATCGATCTTTCAAAGATCGACATCACCCTGATCTAAAATCAAAAGTGATAGCGATGCAGAATATGCTAGTCCTTCAGTTCTTTAGCCTGAGTTATGGCTTCAGTGCTATGATAGGACTGGACCATTGGTGGAGGGTGCCACTCCTATCCTGCTAATGAACCTCAGCAACTACACAGCTAACATGGCAGCATCATATGCCATGATGTACTCTACGTCACTAACTGAATAGGCTACAGTATCATGCTTGAAACCTTTTTAGTAGATTGCTCCTATAATTAGGGTATGACCCAATATTCTCCTATAATCATCTTGATCTGACTAAAATCAAAACATCCACATATTTTAAGTCAGTATTTTCATATTTGAGTCCCTGGATCTTAGTATTTTTTAAATACATGAGGATTGTTTATACAATCTTTCAGTGATCCTCATGTAGATCGAACTGGTATCTACACACTACATTAGTGAGTATACCATATCTGATTTTGAACATAGAGAAATTAGTTGATAAGCAAACCTTTATTCCTTGTAATGCTGAAATGTCATTCCCAATTAAGAGAACTTCATCCACAAACAACATAAGAAATAACACTAAAGAATATTTTGCCCACTTATAAATGTAGGATTTATCTTTGTTCATAACAAAGACATACGTTCAAGAACTGAGATAATAGCCAAACAGGCTTTATAGGTCTTTATCTTTCTGTCTGTGCTACTCTGATCCTTTTGAAAATTCATTCATACCCAATGAATTTTATCCCTTCAAGTGAATCAACTAGTGTCCACACACTATTGATTTTCATGGACTTCAATTTGGATTATGTGGCTCCAAGCCACTCCTTAGAGTCGGACCACTGCATTGCATTTCTATAAATGATCAAATTCTTGTTGTTCTCATCGAGCTCAACAGGATCGCCATCCTGGACCTAGATACTAAAGAATCTATCCGACTAATGCAGTACTCTACCAGATCTCTTTAAAGGTGATACTTTAATGGGCTCTAGATTGATCTGATCAAATCTGGTTCTGTAAGTTTACTAGATTATGTCGGTTCATTTTCTACTAGTCAAACTTTTCTAAGTTCAACTTAACAGAAATTGGTTCCTTTTTTAAGAAACTTCTTTCCAAAAGGAATGCCCTTCTGCTGATGAACATCTTATATTCTTTAGTATGGTAGAATTAATAATCCTTAAACACCTATTAGATCAAGATCCAAGTTTATCTATATGCAAACCTTTGACATAGGCTAATCAATTCCAAACCCAAAGATGAGAGAGTCTAGGTCTACACCTAATCCATATCCCATATGGAGATTTACAACAAATTTGCTTGGTATATTTTCAGAGCAAAACTAGTAGTCATAAGAGCACAATCCTGAAACAGACAGTCAAGTAAATTCTATCGTGGATTGAACTATGTCTAACAAAGTTCAATTTCTTCTTTGAGATACACTATATTTCAAAAATAAATCCACCGAAAGAGAATCTAATTCTCTCCTAGATATGTCACAAACTTGCTGGATAAGTATTCGCCTCTTCGATCTGATCAAAGAGTTCCAATACTATTTCTAGATTATTTTTCTATTTCATTATTGAATCATTTGAACATTTGAAATGATTCAAGTCAGATGCACCGATACCCAGATAGGTCATTTGTAATGAAATATTAGTATCTTTTTTTTGCACTTAAGTTCATAGGTCCACATACATCACATGTATAAGACTAAGAACTTTATCGATTTCTTCATCTTTTTCATTAAAAGATGATTTTGTCATCTTCCCAAGAAGACAAGACTCACAGGCTATCAATGATTCATAATCATTGATGTCGAGATTTTTCTCTCAAGCTAACCTATTTATCTCATTCTTATCAAGATGACTAAGCCTATAATGCCAAAAATAGACATCTATGACATAGTCTAACTTGGATGTTTATAAATATGTACATTATACTTAACAAGCTGTATAAATATTAAATATTATTTCTTTATTGTCCATGTATTATTGTAACATTATTTATAATAATATCACAATAATCTTCTTTATTGATAAATGATAACCATCTCTAACCAAAAAGCCAATAGAGATCATATTTATTATAAATGATGGACAACAATGATAATTACTCAAAATGACATCTTTTGAAAATAAGCTTGATAATTTCTAAAGTTAGGATTGAATTAAGACTTTCATCCTTAATGTTTAGGTATTTCTCATCATTTTCAAATATTTCACTTACCTGTAGTCCTTCTAACAAATTACATAGGACTACTGGTATCCAATACCCAGGTAGCAGAATTTTAAATAGAAAAATTTTAAGGTATTATCATATAACATTCTTGATGAGCAACTCTTGCTCCTTTCTCTTGTTCAGCCTGTTATGGTTAAGGAAAGCAAGACAATTCTTCTTTCTATGACCTTACTTCTAATAGTAGAAGCACTATGCCTGATTTGAATCAATTTTGGACTAATTATTTTGACTAGGCTTAGAAGCCTCAATACAAACCCATTCGTACTACTTAACCAAAATTAACTTTCAATATTAATTATCAAAGTTGGATCCCATAAGTCATCACTGTCTAATAGTGATAGGAGTAATTAGGGTTTAGCCTTAATTTAAGAAAAGAGAATAATGACCTAAGTATATGAATTATATTAAGCCTAGAGATTTGGACTTTAGTCTTAAGGTTCTTCCACTATTTTATTCGAATTGGTAGCCTTTACCTCCAATTCGAAGAATTACCTTAATTTTCTAGTAGGTACTAGAATCCATATAGACTGCACACAAGTCCAACTATGGTTGGTCAACCCATGTACATCTAAGGATAGGTTCATAATCAATTGTTTCTCCAAACAACTTCTAGTAATTTAATTTTGCCCCAAAAATCTAATCAGTAGGCTAGGACCTCTACTATAAGGATCTGGTTAGGTCCAACCATTAACATGACTATACTTGGTGCTCTAACCAATGAATGATTAAGCCCAACTATGGTTGGTCAACCTAACCACCATTAGAGAGACACATTCAAGTCATCATATGATAAATGATAATTTCATTAGTCAACAAGCACCAGACCTATGGGCCTCCAATGATCATTGAGTTAATAGATCCATTATCAAACACCTTAATAGGAGGCTATGACTTAGTTATCTCCATAACTTTATCATTTTAAGAACCTAATAATTTTAAAGAATTTAAAATTATTTATGATTTAAGGATAGAAAGGATATTGACCAATTTGATCCCGCTGACTTCACCAAGTCAAGTCCTCCCACTGACTTCTCAAGTTTTTGACAAGGACTAAGATCAATATTGATCCATGGACACCTAGATCAACCTCACTGAATAAAATTAGTCTCACTGATTTTCTATGTGACATGGGTTAGCACGAGTCAATGAGCAATCTAATCAAAATTTGATTACCATATTGACCAGGTAAGTGAGATTGGTAGGAGGGTCTGCCAAGGCTTGCCTTAGATACCATCAAAAATGATCACGTAAGTGGATTGCCAATTAAAAACCACCGATCTAGGATGCCAAATTTATCTTAGATACCAATCAATTTATCAATTTTGATTTGGTCTACCTAAAGACTTGGCTCGACCATTGAGCCACGATCAGTATCCACTTGTTAGATGTATGGACTTTGATCAACTACAATTATTGAAGTGATCTATAGAAATGACCTAATCCTAATTAACTATTAATTAGATTTGATCAATTTCTTAACTAAGAACATATTTAATCTAATCCTAGGTCTAACCCAGTTAAGGACCTGATCAAAGCTAACCCATTACCCTTTAATCCATGTATTATGAAATTATCTTAAGATCTTTAAATTACAAACCTAGATCCTAAATAATCACTTAATTCTTAATTAAGTTCAAAGCTTATGGGTTTAGATTTATGAAACCTCAGAACTAATTTTTGACTTAATCAATTGAAACATTTTCAAATTGGTAAATAATTTACATTGAATCATATTCAATATATGATTTTAGATCTAATTTGTTTTAATATTTTGATCATATCCTAGGATTTTGAATCTAGGATTTTGTAGGAAGTAAGTTCTTAATTTAAATTCTATAAAATAAATATATCACATACATTCTAGATTGAAAATAAAATTACATATCAACATATGCAATAAGAGGATCTAGATTTAAACATAAAACATATCATATGGATCAGATCATAAATTATTTAAAATTAAATTTAAAATCTAAAAATAAATTATAAACTATTTTAGATCTTATCTAATATATTTATGATTTAGATTTTTTGGATCAGCACATATTAGGACAACCTCTCCACTATAAGGGGTAAACCTTACAGCAGGTTAACCTTATAATTAGTATGTCCAATCCGATATTATTTAGATCTAATCTAAATAATTTAAAATAGATCTATCATCTATTTAATTTTAGATTTAAAATTAAAAAATAAATTAAAAAATTATTTAGATCATATCTAACTTATTCATGATTCAAGAATAGATCAGCACATACTAAGACAATCTCTCCACTGTAAGAGATAAACCTTACAGTAGGATAACCTTATAGCAGTATGTGCGATCTTTAGAGTTTTATTTTTAGATTTAATCTTAATATAAATATGATCATATTATAAATGAACCTAGATACTCTGATACCATTGTTGAAAAATATGCAGGGTTTCATGAATGAATTTTAAAATATTTTTGAAAAATAACACAATGAAACATGCAAATTAAACCATTTAATCTATAAATATATATAATCTAATTACTAAATCCTACATTTAGGTTCTATAATATGTCATAATGCATTCTAAATCTAAAAATAAAATGATTTGATATTGATCAAATCAATATCCTAGATCTAGAATGATGCTAGATTTGAAACCTAGATCTAGGTGAGAGAAGAGATCAAATCTCTTACCTTGTATGGGTCGAGAACTCCATAGTTGATTTTTATTATTATCTTTAGAGCCGCAAATGTGTTTGATCTCCATAGGTGATCCACACGAGGCTGCAACAAAATCGAAGGTTCGTCAAATGAAGATCCGCTCAAAGTGCTAGCTTCTCGCAGATCCCTTAGGATGGTTAATCTAAAATTTATTCTTCGTATCTCTTGAACACTCTAAGAGACAAAGAATAAAAGGAGGAATAGGGAAGAAATCCAATTCTTGAATCTTTTTAAAATCAGAAATAAAAATATATGAGAAAGGGCCTTAAGAGAAGATAAATCTTCTCTTTCAGGACATCAATATTTGATGTCCTAAAAGTATTTTTATGCTAGGACAAGGGAAGACCTTCTTTCCTAGACTTTTTTCATGTTTTCAGACCTCACACTTTCTGATTTTTCTCATAGAAAAATCTCATAAAAATATGGCAAAAAAGGATTCTCAAAGAAATCCTAAGGGAAGATCTTCTTCTCTTTTCCTTCTCTCATCAGGACATGATCAGATCATGTCCAAAAAGATCACTATGCCCCAACATCTTGGAGCATAGATCCCCTCACCCTCTTCCTCTCTCTCTCTCTCTCTCAAATTTTTATCATATAAAAATTACAAAGAATAAATAAAAGATGATTAAAAATAAATCTCTAAGAGAAACCAATTTTTTTCTTACCTTTCTCTCATCAAGACATCAATAATTGATGGCTTAACGAGGTCTCTCCTTCATGAAATGTGGCATCCAAAGTCTCCCATGGCTCATTCTACTTTTCTTCTATTTTTTTCATGATTTTTCTAGGTTTTACACATCCTAAACCTGATAGGAGGCATCCTCCCTTTTATGTATGGAAGACTAGGTCAAAACCTAGTCTTAAAAGGAGACCAAGGAGGAGTTTTAGGAGGCATCCAACTCTTGGATGCCTTCTCTCCTATTTTTTGGGTGTGAAGATCAGGAAACCATGTGCAAAACCAAAGAAAGTAAGTGCACAAAAGAAAAAAAGGCATGGAGAAAAAATTTCATAAGGAAAGAAGGTGTTTTGGAGAATTGGGACTCTTTCAAAAGGAAACAAAACCAAACCATTTACCAAATTTGATGAAATCAAATTTTAATTAATCTCTTTAGATATTTAGTGTATGGAGAAGCTCTTATTGGAATAGAGAATATTACATAAAGAATTAGAAATAAAATATGGGCATTGACTTTTATTGGCGCAAGAAAGGAGTGAGAGTCCCAGTCCAATTGGGACTTTTCTTATTTGACTAGGTCAAAACTATTTTAAACCTAATTCAAAATAAAATTAAATGCAACCTAATTATTGATGATCCTAGTCCAACTAGGAATCTAATTAAGTTAGGTTTAAATTATATTTAAATTTGATTTAAATTCTAACTCAATTAGAAATTAGGAGCACTCAAATCCTAGTCCAACTAGGAATTTTTTTATCTTACAATTGGCTTATCAAATAAATTAATTAAACTTAATCTAATTAAGCCAAAACTAATTTTAATTGAATATAATTTAATTAGACTTGATCTCAGTCTAAATGCTCAATTAAATTAAGCTAACTAGCAATCCAATTGCTAATCGATCCTTCTGCAATACTTGCATTAGGTCAAACATCAATCATATTTATAGTTTGACCTAAAAATGATTCTTGATCATCGATTAACCATCTAATTAGGTTAGAACCTCTAATCTGTATGATCCTATAGGTTCAAACCTAAGCCAGTAGCATAGAAATCAATTTCTATATCAATCAAAGTAACCATCTAGCAATGGTTTCCAACGTCTGGATAGGTCGAATGTATGCAAAGCAACATTCTTAGAATCCTAGCCTATGGTTACCATATAATTTATTTCTTTGATCAATAATACTTAAGATGACTTCGAGTACACTGTCAATACTTGTATAAGTCATCTTTATTGTGTCTCAAAATTTTATAAATCCCATGACTCCTCACGAGAATTATCCAAGTCAAGGTTTTGCTAAATTAAAACACAATGAGTCATTCTCTTTCTGAAGCTAATCAGGAGTAGTCAATCCCATCTTGACTCACACATCGACTTTACAAGTACTTGACTATATCCAGAAACCTTTCGAATCTATATTAGAAATGCAGTTAGTTCGGCATCAAAGTACAATGAGTTGCTTGCAAGTCACCATGACGATCTTAGGTCAGAGGGATACTTATATCCATTAGCCTTAACTAGCTACTCTTGATAGTAGAGTGCTACATTGATCATGTTCAGTACAGATATACTCATACATCTTACTTGGATACCATACCAGTGTCTCCACTCTACTTGGTTATGAGGACAACCAACGCATATGGCATATAGCGATCTACACTCGATAAGTTATCGTCCTTATTAATAACTTATCATTTGATCTGAACTGTTTAAGAATCATCCGATAAATCCTTCTTTATCGATTGATTATGGTTCTAAGAACTTAATCATAATATAAAAATTTATTTAAGAAAGATAAAACTTTTATGATGAATCAGCTAAATAACTATTATTATTAAATAATTTATATACTAATTTTAATCATCTACTACTTAGATAATTGGCTTTAGAATATATTTCTCAATATTAGAATGAGATCAAACTTGCAACCCTACTCGCCATGCATGTTCATTGTTCAATATTTTAATTGCAAATATATCTTGATTTCGAAAGTGAGAAGCATGAAAGAGCCATCCACATCCTTTATATGCACACTCAACGGTCACATGTTGATGATCATTCTTCATAAATATAAAATCTCTATAATTTGCAATGCAAAAATTATAAATTGTAAGACGAAGGGATTCGACATCCTTGAATTCTTGACCTACACCCTCTATTGAGTTCTTCCAAACATCCAATGTGTTCCTTGGATTGGGTTCATCTTCAATGGTAGTTCTTACTTTTTTGACCACTCGAATAAAATTACTTGAGCTACCAAATGAGAAAAAAATGAGATGAATTGCTTTTTTGATAATTTTTTGAATAATCTACATGTTTACCAATTTTGAATGGGCCACTATCCCTAAAATGTAAAAGGATCATTTTTTAACATATTAGTAAATTTGATTATCATATTAGATTAAGTCTAATTAGGAGTACTAAAATTAACTATAAATACATGTTATATTACCTCATATTGATTATCATATTATGTGATTCAGCCAATGATGGAGAATAATATACAACCATTTTAATTATTGCAGCTTTTAACTTTACATGTATTTCACACATATTTCAAACATCCTTATCTATCGTGAGCATAACGAGCATTCTCGAATTATCAGAAATATAGAATTTTATATCAATCATCGTAGGAGATAAATACTTCCATCTCTTCACTATTTCATCAAAAATATAATTAAGAGTTATGTTTTATGATATTGAAATAATATGGGCTTCATTACCATAAGAGCATACAGGCATAAAAATAAGATTTTCACTATTCTTACAACCCATGACTTTTAGAAACCTAGATGAAGCGTTTAAATAAGACACCAATAAATAAGAAAGGTGTTTAGGACATAAAGAAGACAATAAAATGAGCTAAGAACTACTTTATACAAAAATTCAATACGTACCTGAGCCTTAATTTCACAATAAAAATAATAAGACTAAATACAACAAGACAAGATAAGAAGGTTTGGCTATCTGAGAAGGCTAAGAATAGTGAAAATCTCATAACACGACAAGGTAAGAAGATTCGACTATCTGGAAAGGCTAAGAATAGTAGCTAAAATGGGCAATCTCATTCTCTATTATTTTTTATATTAATGAATGAGAATCTATAATAAAATATGTTCTCCTACAAATTCAAAAATAATAGAAAAAAAGTTCCAAAAAATGTGTAAACTACAGATAGGAAAGAAGTCTAGAATGGAAGGTAGATGTGGAATAAGGAACATTTCCAAACATGGAGTCGTGAAGAGTAAGTTGGGTATTATGAAAAAATGAATGGCACCAAAAGGATGTCTTATTAAGATAAGTATATAGGAAGGGACCGAGAATTAGAGTCTTAGTCAACGGGGACTATTTGTTATAGTGGCGTTAAACAAGAGATCGAGAATAAAATTCCCAAAATCAATAAGATAGGTCATGATGGACCGGACTACAGCTACAGTCTGTTTGTGTTGAAGGATAGTGTTGACATCCTAAGTGATTTTGATGATGATCAAACATTAAAGCAAGTAATTAATAATATATTTTATTTTAAGTATTTCAATATTAGAAGAAAGAGAGCTCTTTGATCAAAACAAGAAAGATATAAAGTAGAAATCTAATGAAATTCAAATCCCTTAAAATTATCTTGGAGCAGTCTTCGAGAGGTCTTGGATTTTTTTTGAGAGCTCTCAAGTGGACTGGCATGCAGCTTAGACAATAGAAATTCAGTTTTTGTGCTCTGAGAGTGAGAGATCTCATAGGATTCTCAAGAGGTCTCGCAGTTTCAGCGAGATGTCTCATTCAGAACCGAAACGTCTCGATCTTAAGTGAGCCATTTTTTTCAAAAAGATGATTTTTCATGCGACTAAAGATGAGAAATCTCCCGATCAACTCGAGAGGCCCTATAACCTAGTAAGACATCTCAAGACAAATCGAGAGGTCTTGAGACACAATGATAGCTTTTTGATGGGGTGTTTCAGATTGGATTTTTTTCGTTCCAATGCCTAGTTACTGCTCTCCAACAATCAAATTTTTCTTTTTTTGAACTCCAATCATCACCAGAAAAAAGAAAATGCTAGAGATATAAAAGGAAGAAAGATTATTTTTCAAAAGAAAAGAAAAATGAGAGAAAGAAAAGCACGCTCTATTCTTAAACGAATACCCAATCTCCAATCAATCTGTTCTCTCAAGCTTTAAAGAATCCTCAAGTGCATTAACTCCACACATTCAAAGAGGCTTTCAACAAACTGTAAGGATAACTTTTTTGCTCATTCAAAGAGGCATTTGGAGTTGTAAACTTTTTTGCTCATTCAAAGAGGCATTTGGAGTTGTAAAATTCCTTTTCCTCTTTCTATGTACTTAGTTTTTGTAGCTGCTGAAACTTGGATTTTGGGGCTTTTTCTCCCCTCTATTTATTCAAATTGATTCGTTTAATTTTTGTAAGGGTTGTGGTTGGTGAATCTAAGAAAAATCAACTAAATTTTTGGATAGTGAATCTAAAAAAACCATCCGACTGTAATCTTGCAGGATTATAGTGTAATTCCCAAGAGTGTGCTTGGAGAGTGGACGTAGGTGCTGGGAGAGCACCAAACCACTATAAAATTCTTTTGTTTGTATGTGTGCTCTTAATTGTATCTTCTATTTGCTCTTACACTTGATTCACTTAGGTTTTAACCATTTAGCACTACACATATCTATTTTAATTTTTGAAAACCCAATTCACTCCCCCCCCCCGCTCTTAGGTTGTCTATCTGGGCAATAATTGATATCAGAGCCTTGGTTCTCTACTAATTATTGATCTTATCAACTAGAGACAAAGATTATGTCAACCCAACTAGGAGGTTCACTTGCCAAAGGGCAATCCACAAATAGGCCACCTCTTTTCAATGGATCCAACTATACCTATTGGAAAGCTCGCATGCGCATTTTCATTCAAGCCCTTGACTATGACATATGGAGTGTCATTGTCAATGGCCCACACACACCTACAATCATTGTCAATGGCACATCCTCTCTTAAGTTGGAGAAGGATTGTGATGAAACGGATAAGAAACTTATCCAATTAAATGCCAAGGCAATGAATGTACTCTATTGTGCCCTTGATGCAAATAAATTTAACCGAATCTCCACTTGTAATTTTGCAAAGAAAATTTGGGACAGACTCGAGGTCACACATGAAGGGACAAATTTAGTAAAAGAAACTAAAATTAACATGCTAGTTCACCAATATGAGTTATTTAAAATTGTCACCACTGAATCTATCACTAGCATGTACATAAGATTCACTGATATTATAAATGATTTAAAAAGCTTAGATAAAGTTTACACTAATAGTGAATTGGTGAGAAAGATCCTCAGGTCTTTGCCTAGGTCATGGGAAGCCAAAGTAATAGCCATCTAGAAGGCAAAGGATCTGAACGCACTACCAATAGAGGAGCTCATTGGATCCTTGATGACACATGAGCTAGCCATGAGTTGGCATAATAAGAAAGACAACAATAAGAAGAAAATAATAGTGCTGAAATCCATGGCTGATGAAGAAGAAGATGATCTATCCACCAGTGAAGAAAATGATGAAGACATGGCCCTGGTGATAAAAAAATTTAAAAATTTATGGGAAGAAGAAGACAAGGATTCAAGAAGAGAAACTTCATTAGAGGAGAGCCAGCAGGAAGAAAGAAAAAGAAAAGAGAGAAATCAGCCCACTTGCTATGAATGCAAGAAGCCAGGACATTTTAGGGCTGAATGTCCTCTATTGAAGAAGGGGCCAAAAAGAACAAAAAAGAAAGCCATGTTTGCAACTTGGAGCGACAGCGACGAGTCAAGCATGGAGGAAAAAATTAAAATGAAGCAAACTTATGTTTTATGGCACAAGATGATGAGGTATCCTCCACTTTTGATTCAAATTTTACCTTTGATGAGCTTCAAGATGCTTTCTATGATTTGATGAAAGATTTCAAAAAGATAAGCTCAAAAAATAGAAATCTTAAGGAAATGACTCAAACACTCTTGAAAGAAAAGGAAAAGATAATTAGTAGCCACAATAAGTTAAAAGAAGAAAACAAAATCCTAAAGGATAAATTGGATAAATTAAAGCCTTTAGTTGATAAATTTACTTATAGTTCTGAAAAATTGCAAATGATTTTAAATAGTCAAAGAGGAGTTTATGATAAGGCCAAACTAGGATATAAACCCAAAGACAAAATCAAGTTTCTAAAAAATTTCTTCACTGCACCCATCACTAATAGCACTTCTCATACCATTTGCTTTAAATGTAACAAGGTAGAACACAAGGCTTTTGAATACAATACTAGAAGGGTTAATAAAAAGCATGTTAAAAGTATTTGGGTTTCAAAGGAAACCATGTCTACTAACCCTAAAGGATCCAAGAAGACTTGGGTACCTAAAACTATCACTTGATTATTTGTGCAGGAATGCCTTGCAGCCCAAGGATCAAAATGGGATTGGTATTTAGATAGCGGCTGCTCAAGGCATATGTCAAGTGATAAGCAACAATTCATCATCCTAGAAAGAAAGGAAGGGGGAGTAGTCACCTTTGGCGATAATGGCAAAGGTAAAATAATTAGCTATGGTAAAATTTAGATTACTCCTTCGATCTTTATAGATAATATATTATTAGTCGATAATTTAAAACATAACTTGCTTAGTATTAGTCAACTATCTGATAGAGGTTTTAAAGTCTCATTTGAATCTTCTTTGCGCAAAGTATCTAGTTCCTTGGATGATAGTTTAAAATTTATTGGATTTAGGCGTGGGAACATCTACATGTGAATCTTGATGAAATTGCCATGAAGAGTGATCAATGCCTAGTTGCAATGAATGCTAATATAAAAGAAACTTGTTGGCTTTGGCATCAAAGATTAGATCATGCTAGCATGCATACTCTTTATAAATTTCATAATAAAGACTTAGTTAAGGGGCTACCAAAACTAAATTTCCAAATTGATCATGTTTGTGATGCTTGTCAATTCGGAAAACAAACTAGGGAGAGCTTCAAATCCAAAAATATAGTTTCAACTTCTAGGCCTCTTGAATTGATTCATATGGATTTGTTTGGACCTACTAGGACCACAAGCCTAGGAGGAAAGAAGTATGGTCTAGTAATTATTGATGATTATTCTTGTTTCACTTGAATTCTATTTTTAGCTCACAAAGATGAAGCATTTTCATTATTTTCAAAGTTTTACAAGAAAATAACAAATGAAAAAAACTCTACAATGGTATGTATCCATAGTGATCATGGCACAGAATTTGAAAACAAACACTTTGAAGAATTTTGCAATTAACATGGCATAGAACATAATTTTTCAACAACTAGAATCCCTCAACAAAATGGAGTTGTTGAAAAAAAGAATAGAATCTTAGTTGATATGGCCCGTACCATGTTGTGTGAGGAAAATCTACCCAAATACTTTTGGGTTGAAGCCATTAACACATCATATTACATTCTAAATAGAGTTTCTATTCGCTCGATTTTAAAGAAAACCTTCTATAAGCTTTGGAAAGGAAAAAGATCTAATATTAATTATTTTCATATTTTTGGTTGTAAATATTTTATTCATAACAATGGTAAAGATAATCTAGGCAAATTTGATGCTAAGGCAGATGAAGGTATATTTCTTGGATACTCTATATCTAGCAAAGCATATAGAGTCTTCAACAAACAATCTTTAGTTGTTGAAGAATCAATACATGTCATTTTTTATGAAGCTAACAATCATTCTTCGAGAAAAGAAGATGTTTTTGATGATGATACTGGAATTCTCGAAGATGGAATAAAGAAGCTAAACTTAAGGGACAACATCATTCATGACAAAGATAACTCTACAACAATCATTGAATAAGATAAAGATGTTGAGATTGAAGCATCTAATGATCATAAAGATCTACCCAAGAAGTATAGGTATGCACATAATCATCCAAAGAAATTGATTTTAGGTGGTCCTTCACAAGGGATAAGAACTAGATCCTCCTTTAAGGAAACATTTGATTACCTTGCATTTGTTTCTAAAATAGAACCTAAAAACATAGAAAAAGCTGAACAAGACTCTAATTGGATGCTAGCTATGCAAGATGAACTAAACCAATTAGAAAGAAATAATGTATGGACTCCTATAAACAGACCCATAAATCATCCTATAATTGGTACAAAATGGGTATTTAGGAATAAATTAGATGAACATGGTAATGTTGTAAAAAATAAAGCTAGATTAGTTGCTAAAGGATTTAATCAAGAAGAAGGAATTGACTTTGATGAAACATATGCACCTGTAGCAAGATTAGAGGCTATAAGATTGTTACTTGCTTTTGCCTATTATATGAATTTTAAATTATTTTAAATGGATGTGAAAAGTGCCTTTTTAAATGATTATATTGTCGAAGAAGTATTTATAGAACAACCATCTAGATTTGAAAATCACTCGCTTCCCAATCATGTATATAAGTTAAATAAAGCACTCTATGGACTTAAACAAGCACCTAAAGTTTGGTATGAGAGATTGAGCAAATTCTTATTACAAAATAATTTTATCAGAGGAAGTGTAGACACCACACTATTTTTGAAAAAAAAAAATAATGACCTTCTTGTAGTTCAAATATATGTGGATGACATCATATTCGAAGCTACTGATAAAATTCTTTGTCAAGAGTTTGCTAAGTTGATGTAGAGTGAATTTGAAATAAGCATGATGAGGGAGCTGAATTTTTGCCTTGGACTACAAGTCAAACAGTCAAAGAAAGGCATTTTTATTAGCCAAATAAAGTACATCAAAAAGATGCTCAAGAAGTTTGGCATGGAAAATGGAAAGAAAATCGGCACACCCATGAGCCCTTCTTGCAAACTTGACAAAGATCAGAATGGTAAGAATGTAAATGAAAAGCTCTATAGAGGTATGATAGGATCTTTACTTTACTTAACTACAAGTAGGCCTGATATATTATTTAGTGTGTGCATGTGTGCTAGATTTTAATCTAATTCTAAAAAATCATACTTATTAGCTGTTAAAAGAATTTTTAGATATTTGATCTACACACACAACTTAGGTCTTTGGTACTCAAAATAATCTTCCATTGAATTGATTGGATATACTGATGCAGACTATGAAGGATGTAAAATTGATAGAAAGAGTACCTATGGCATTTGTCAATTTCTAGGGTTGAACTTGATCTCTTGGTATAACAAAAGGCAAAACTCTATAGCACTGTCAACGACTGAGGCCGAATATGTTGTTGCGGAAAGTTTCTGTGCTCAAATACTTTAGTTCAAACAACAACTCGAAGACTTTGGAATTAAGCAAAATAAGATACCTATTAAATGTGATGATACTAGTGCCATAAACCTGATAAAAATCCTGTTCAACATTCAAGAACCAAACACATTGAAATTAGACATCATTTCATTAGAGATCATATTCAAAATAATAACATTGTGCTTGAATTTGTTTCAACTAAAAATTAATTAGCTAACATTTTTATAAAACCTTTAAGTGAAGATAGATTCTCTAAAATTCAGGGTGAACTTAGTGTATGTGATCCTCTATAAAAATATTTAATCTTAAATTTTTTGAATTATTTTTTGGTCTTCATCTATCATCCTAAACACTCCTAATTCAATCTTGAAAAATCAAAAAAAAAAAATTGGCTTGAAATTTTACTTTTACCACTATTTAGTGCACCACGACTGAAGTCATTATCTCCATCCTATGGTGGATTTGTAGTCGGAATCCATCCTCTTCTGGGCCATCATCTTCTTCTAGACCATCACCTTCTCCTAGACCTGCTCCTCGCTTGTCCTCTACTAGACCCAAATCCTCCTCTAAACCCATCATTGAGTTCCTCTCTGATGAAGATTAGGTCTAGTATCTCTTTTGTTTTAACTTTTGGTTTAAGTATGTTGGTGTGAGATTCATTTTTTTTGTAAACCAACATACATCTCTATCTATGTATTATCACATCTTGCAATGAAATCAATCTTTTTCATGCTCTTGCCTTTTTATGATTCTCTCATTGTTGTGATTTTGATGCTGACAAAAAGGAGGAGAAATATTAAGAAAAAATATGCAAATATATAATTAAATCTAACATATAAAATATAAATGTATAATCATTCAAATAAAAAATATAAATTCATAAAAAAGAGACTTTTAAAAAATGAAATGATTGAAATGAACAAATACAAAATGAAAAGAATATTATTCAAATTCTATTCATTTCATGAGAGCATACACTAAAGGAGAGCTTTAGCATAAAAATTTTGCATTCATTAGTTCTTGATATACATTGCTTACATTCCTTTTATGGCTTGCTTAATATTTTATCATCATCAAAAAGGGAGAGATTATTGACACCCTAAGTGATTTTGATAATGACCAAATATTAAAGTAAGTGATGACTAATATATTTTATTTTAAGTGTTTCAATATCAGAAGAAAGAGAGCTCTTTGATCAAAATAAGAAAGATATAAAGTGAAAATCAAATGAAATTCAAATCTCCTAAAATTGCCTTGGAGCAGTCTTCGAGATGTCTTGGATTTTTTTCGAGAGCTCTCGAGTGGGCTAGCATGCAGCAAACGCAGTTCTGGCTCGATTTCAAGAAGTCTCGAGTGAATCTCAAGATGTCTCGATCTCAGATGATAGAAACCCAGTTTCTGTGCTTGCATAATTTTCGAGAGGTCTCGTAGGATTTTCGAGAGGTCTCATAGTTCCAGCGAGATGTCTCATTCAGAACCAAGACGTCTCGATCTCAGGTGAGCCATTTTTTCTAGAAAGATGATTTTTTGTGTGACTAAAGATGAGAGCTCTCCTAATCAATCTGAGAGGCCTCATAATCTGATGAGACATTTTGAGACAAACCGAGAGGTCTCGAGACACGATGATAGCTTTTTGATGGGACATTCTTGGTCGGATTTTTTTCATTTCCACGGCTAGTTGCTACTCTCCAACAGTCAAATTTTGCTTTCTCTGAACTCTAATCGTCACCAAAAAAAAAGAAAATGCTAGAGATATAAGAGTAAGAAAGATTTTTTTTTTAAAAGAAGAAAAAAATAAGAGAAAGAAAAGCATGCTCTATTCTTGAATGAATACCCAATCTCCAATCAATCTATTCTCTCAAGCTTTGAAGAATTCTCAAGTGCATTAACTCTATACATTCAAAGAGGCTTTCAACAAACTGTAAGGATAACTTTTTTGCTCATTCAAAGAAGCATTTCGAGTTGTAAATTTTTTTTTTCTCTTTTCATGTACTTGGTTTTAGTAGGTGCTGAAACATGGATTTTGGGACTTTTTCTCTCCTCTATTTATTTAGATTGATTCATCTGATTCTTGTAAGGGTTGTGGTTGGTAAACCTAGGAAAGACCAACTGAGTTTTTGGATAGTAAGCCCAGAAAAACTATCCTACTATAATCTTGTTGGATTATAGTATAATTTTTAAGAGTGTGCTTGGGGAGTAGACGTAGGTGCTGGAAGAGCACTGAACCACTATAAAATTCTCTTGTTTGTATGTGTGCTCTTAATTGTCTTCTATTTGAAGGAAAATCCTAATTTTTCGATCCAGGTTCATTCAGATCTGATCAGATCAAGAGATATATTTCAAAATTTTTTTTCTTTGACCTATATCAGATCTAGGATGTTTCAGATCTGATTCTTATTATTTTAATAAATAAAATAAAATTAAGATAAATTAAATCAAATTTAATTTACCTGATTTGGGTAATCCTATTATCCTGTTGATGATCCTGTTTGTAGTGAAAGGTTCTGGATCTAGCCACGCAAGCGCTTGGCCTCTACCGATATTCACTTAGGCTGGATTTGGAGATCCTCTTCTTCTCTATCACATCTCCAAAAATTAGATCTGGATCTAATCTGGAGGATCTTCAATACTCCTTTTGAAGTTCAGTAGTCGTCCTTTGCAGCAGTGCAACCTTCTAGCTTTTGATCGCCTTTCTTTGATCTGGATCGCACCAACCAAGCTCCAAAACTATTTTGGACATGGAGAGGAGAGGGAGAAGAAGCTTTGGCATGGAGGAGGAGAGAAGAAAAGGCCTTTGGGCATATAGAAACTCTTATCTCAATCATCTCATGTAATTTGAGTTGGGCACAGGGTCTTATTTATAGACTGACTGTGATCCAACTTCTCTTCTTCCCAACCAATCACAACACTTTGTGAAATCAGATCTAAATCTGATTGGTGGGAATAGAGTCCCCTGGATTCCTCCTTAGAGGGCACCTAAGACCAGTCAAACCTGGTTCTTAAAAGAACTCTAATTGGAATCCAAAAAGGAGATGGAGTCCTTGTCCAACAAGGACTCCTAGGCGTCTCCAACTTGGGCGCACGCCTAGGGTGGCGTGCACCCTCCTCCTTGCCAAGTTCTGGCAGGAGGATAGGCCCCCATCAGCTCTCCAATAGGTGCATGACATGTGGTCAAAAGTCAAAGTGTCAATGGTCAATGTTTGACCAGTCAAAGGTAGACTTTTGACCAAAGTCAAAGAACAAGAAATGGCAGGTGACCAAAAATGGTAGGTAATGTCTTACAAAATAAGACAACCTTTTCTAACTTGGACAACCTCTAGTCAGACCATATGAAGGCCTCTAATTGAGCACAAACTCCTTTGGCTCAGACAGGACAACTTATTTATGATAGTAAAAGAAGAACGTTAGGTTCAATCGAGTGCTAGCATAATTTCCTTGAACCTAATTGAATCTCATTCAGATCAATTGAACTAGATCAGTTCAATTGATGATCACCAGATTCAAACCCTTGTTTGTGTGATCCAGTTAGGTTCAGTTCTGTATGGTAATGGGATATGTCATGATCTCTATCATCGACATCATCGAAACTCCTTTCGATGGATCAGAACTCTTCTGATTCGAACAGCTAGAATGATCGATCATCTAAATCATTCTAATTGCTCCCAAAATCCACCAGTGACACCTAGCAGTATATGGTGGCAACCCATCAGAGCTGAATGTGAACCTCTTGGTGCAGCTACCTGTGTGATTCAGTTCTTCTATCTTGAGCCCTGATCAGATTAAGGTTAAGGTAAACTCGTCAAACCCAAGTCTCTGTCATATGATGTAATCATTCGATTCGAGTCCTATGTGAAAATCTAAATAGAAACTTTTTCTATTATTTCACTCTACCATGGCCATGAATTTCTAGACTTGATTCTCATGATTATCATAGGGCTGCTCCTCTACCACCGAGGTAGATAGATTCCATCTTGATCCAGTTCCTACAATGAACATGCTATAGCCAACATACACCTCAGGGTTCCATATGGCTAGAAGATCGAGTAATGGTGTAGTCAAACTATAACACCCTCAAGGTGAACTGCCGATGCACCTCAGGTCAAAGAACTAGACACACTACTGCAGCATCGAGTCAGTCATTGACGAGAAGGTAGACTCCCTAATGACTACTCGAGGTGGTCACGCTCAGTGCCCTCGTTCTCTAACGAGTACCTGTACTCTCACTCTGGTGTCTCCACACCATAGACTCAAGACTCATCTACTAAAGAGAAGCGATTGTACACCAACCTTCCGGATCAATCACCATCCTCGTGATGATCCTATGGTCGGGAGCAATTTATGAGTTAACAATGATTATTCATGTCTTAAATTTTCAACTCTTGAAAATATGAATTATCATTACCATTAACTCAAAGGATGTATCACAGACACTAAATACACATATGTGATAGAAAATAACCCATTTTATTGATATTAGTCAAAATTACAATTTTGCCCCTAGAAGTGTATTACAAGTGTCAGCCAATTCTGGCTTCTAGGGCACATATATCTAACAATCTCCCACTTGTCCTAAAGCCAATTGGCTATCAGTCTAAGTCCCATCTTCTCAAGGTGGGCTTCGATCCTCTGTTGGCCCAATGGTTTTGTAAGTGGGTCTGCCACATTATCTGTGGAGTTGACTCTCTTGACCTCGACGTAACCCTTCTCGAGGTAACACAGATGAGGTGGTATCGCCGCTCAATATGCTTGGATTTTTGGTGAGACCTCGGCTCCTTAGCAAGGGCTATGGCCCCATTGTTGTCGCAGTATAGAGGAATGTCATTTAATGGCATTACTCAGATTTCTGCAGCAAACTTCTTGTACCAGACTGCTTTCTTCGCAGCCTCTGATGTAGCGATATATTCTACTTTCATGGTGGAATCTGCTATCACTATTTGCTTGGAACTCTTTCAGCTAACAGCACCACCATTGCACACAAACAGACTGTCAGATGTCGACTTTCGATCATCTATATCGGACATGAAGTCCGAGTCTGTGTATCCCTGAACTTGGAGTTCTCAATTACCAAAGACCAACATCATATCCTTAGTTCTTCTCAAGTACTTAAGGATACATTTCACAGAAGTCCAGTGTTCTTCATCTGGATTTGACTGATATCTGCTTGTGACACTCACAGCATGGGCTATATCAGGTCGTGTACATAGCATGGCATACATGAGGCTCCCTATTGCAGAAGCATAAGGGATCTTGCTCATGCATTCTATTTCCTCAGGTGTGCTGGGGCACATCTTCTTGGAAAGATGAATACCATGTCTGAAGGGTATTAATTCCCTCTTAGAGTTTTCCATACTAAACCTCTTTAGTACTTCCTCTATGTACATTTTCTGTGAAAGTCCTAGCATCCTATTCGGTCTATCCCTATAGACCTTAATTCCTAGAATAAAGGATGCTTCACCTAGGTCTTTCATGGAGAATTCCTTGGACAACCACAATTTGACTGTTGTCATCATGGGAATATCATTCCCAATAAGGAGGATGTCATCCACGTACAATAGGAGGAAGACAACAGCGCTCCCACTGACCCTTTTGAAAACACACGGTTCCTCTTCATTTTTGATGAAACCAAACTTTTTGATCACATCATTGAAATGAGTGTTCCAGCTCCGAGATGCTTGCTTAAGTCCATATATGGACCTTTGCAGCTTGCAAACCTTGTGATCAGTATCACTAGATGTGAAACCTAGCGGCTGTTCCATATAGATATCTTCCTCAAGATATCCATTTAAGAATATCATTTTCACGTCCATTTGCCATATTTCATAATCGAAATAGGCTGCAATGGCAAGCAATGTGCGGATGGATTTTAGCATAGCCACTGGGGAAAAGGTATCCTGATAGTCAATGCCTTCGCATTGACTATAACCTTTTTGCCACTAGTCTAGCCTTGAATGTCTCCACATTTTCCATCTGCACCAATCTTTCTCTTGAAGATCCATTTACACCCAATAGGTACTATACCTTCTGGTGGATCTACCAAGGTCCAGACTTGGTTTGAGTGCATCGAGTCAATTTCTGACTGCATTGCCTCTAGCCATTTCTCGGAGTCGATATCTGATATCGCCTCGTTGTAGGTTTTGGGATCATCACCATGAGCACCATTACCTACGAGGAACATTTCCTCTACTTCCTCTGAAATAATACCTAAGTATCTCTTCAGGGGGATGGAAAAACTCTTTCCGATCTACGAGGTGGAGGAGGTAGTGTTCTTATTGGCTCAACCTGATTTGGTTCCAATTGGTCCTTAGCTCGTTCTACTTGTGAGACTTTCTCATCAAGCTTGAATCTATTTTTCCAATGCCACTATCTTGAATAAACTATTTTTCAAGAAATATGGCATGTCGACTCACAATCACATTGTGGTCTTCTGGAATGTAGAAATAGTATCCTAATGACTCTTTAGGATATCCTATGAATCGAGCTCTAAAGGACCTAAACTCTAACTTGTCCGCTTGTTGTCTTTTGACATGAGCCGGACAACCCCAAATTCTGAGATGACTCAGACTTAGGTTTCTTACCATGCCATATCTCATACGGTGTGGTAGGAATGGTTTTAGAGGGAACCCTATTCAGTAGATAAATTGAAGTTAATAATGAAGTGTCCCCAAAGAAAATCAGGGAGGTCTGTGAAGCTCATCATGGATCGAACCATATCCAATAGAGTCCGATTTCTCCGTTCTGAAACCCCGTTGAGTTGAGGTGTTCCTGGTGGAGTCCATTGAGAGACTATGCCATTTTTCCTTTAGATAGTCTAGGAATTCTTGGCTAAGGTATTCACCTCCTCGATCTGATCGAAGAACCTTAATGGGTTTTCCAGTTTATTTTTCTACTTCATGTCTGAATTCTTTGAACTTTTCAAAAGCTTCAGACTTGTGTCTCATAAGATACACATACCCATACCTAGATAGATCATCGGTAAAGGTAATGAAGTAGACAAAATTGCCTCTAGTCCGGCACATCAAATGGGCCGCACACATCAGTATGTACTAGGGCAAGGAGATCTGTGGCCCTCTCCCCATGTCCAACAAAAGGGAGTTTAGTCATTTTGCCTTGAAGACAAGATTCACAAGTTGGATATGACTCAAAGTCAATGGACTCAATAGCCCATTTTTCTCCAATTTGTTGATCCTATCTTCTGCTATATGACCTAATCTCAAGGTGCCATAGATATCTGTCATTTGGACTATCCCTAGGTCGTTTGGCATTCACATTTTGCTCGAATAACGAGCATACCTCCAAAGGACCTTCCTTCTTATTCTTCAGGGTGGCCAGGTAAGTAGGACAGTTCCGCTTCCAATGGCCGTCGCTGTTGCAATGGAAACACTTTTCTTTGACAGTGGCTTTCATCTTTGGCTCTGTCTTCTTCTTCTTTGATCCTTCCACCTTTTGCTTTTTCACAAACTTCTTTTTCTTTCCATAAGACTTTCTTTTGGAAGAAGTCCGTTCCATAGCAAGAACTGAGCCTTTAGAACCTTTCATAGAAAGCTCAGCGGTAACCAGCATATTCATTAATTCGGCCAAGGAATTCTTGAAGTTTATGCATGTGGTAATTCATGATGAATTGCCCATATGCATCAGTCAAGGATTGCAGAATAATATCGTTCTGCAGGTCCAAGTCTAACTTCACACCGAGCTTCTCAAGCTCTTCCATGTCCTTGATCATTGTCAGACAGTGATCTTGGACTGACTGCCCATCACGCATCTTAGCCTTAAAAAGTCATTTCGTGACTTGATATTTGGCTGCGCGACTCTGTTCACCAAACATCTCCTGCAGGTGAGCCAACATTTGGCGAGCAGTCCCGATATCTTCATGTTGGCGCTGGAGCTCATCAGACATCGAGCCCAACATGTAATATCTGGCCTTATTATCTTCGTCTATCCATTTTTCCAGAGACGCTCTCTGTTCAATAGGATGGACGGGCTGGTAAGGTGGGAGGGTCCTGGTCCAGTACATGGGTTAACTTCTTGGAACCCAAAACTATTTTGTAGTTCCTGAGCCAATCTTTATAATTGGGTCCAGTCAGTCTATGTGTGTCCAAGGATACGTGCCAATGGGTTGGACGCAGACATTTTCCTGTAGAGAGTCAAAGATTCTAGTTAGATACTGTAATTTTGACTTGACCAATTTATTTAGGAAATTTTATTTTTAAACAAATTAGCTCCCACTATTTTCTCGGATCCCTACACTCCCTCTGTAGAGATGCGAAAATCTCCACGATTAATGATTTCTAGTGGGTGGTGCGGTCTCACCAACTGACTCATCACCTCACCTAACAGTTATTGGTGATGGGTTAGCCAATGAGTGAACAACTCTTGTTCAATGATTCTCTAATCATGGTGCACCCAAACTTGATCTCTAATTCATGAATCTCACCGTATCCAGAATATTGATCCACTCCTTAGTTAAGTCAGACCCATCATTTGCATAGACTGGGTTCCTAATTGAGTCTCTCACCGTATCCAGAATATTGAGCCCAACTCATCCTCCAGCCCATAGCATCCAATGCCTAATAGACATGGTTGCATCTTCTCGGTGCAACTGAGCCACTGTATCCAGCCGAGAACAATCAACCCCGGGAAGGGCCCGCACATCTACAATGGTGGAAGACCTCAGACTTAATCTTTTCTTAGGGAGAATTGATTCAGGTCTCATTAAACTAGACTTGGCTTAGTCATAACAATTATGACTAACCTAGTGGCATGGGTTAGCTCGGATTATTGACCACCTCAGATCAGAACTGTGTCAACAGATATGGCCAGGTAAGTGAGATCGGTGGAAGGAATATGCCATTAACTCGTACAAGAACGCATTCAGGTCGAGTAGCTTTCAATTAAAAACCAGTCGGTCGTATGTGCCAAACTTACCTTAGACACCAAATTATTGAGTCAGAACCAATTGGGTTAGCCTACAATCCAGACTCTAACCTCTGAGCCTAATTAGGTCTTGCTTGATCGTGACTCGATCTTGACCCAGACTTAATCCTATTAGGCTGGTCAATTTAAGCATTGTTGATCCCATCTAACCAACTCTTGATTCGGTTTGATCAACCGCTTAGACCTAATTGAGCTACCCAAGCCCGAACCCAGTATTATGAATATGTCTTAGATCTAAAATTCTTAATTTTAGACCTAATTAATATTTCCATAATCTTAATTTTTAATTAAGTAGGGTTCATAAACAAAATATGCATAATAAATCCTAGGGTTTCAGGATCTAGGGTTTTGCAGAAAGTAAGTTTTGGGTTTCTGATTAAGGACGAACACGCAGCACCCCTACACATCATAAGAACATCCCATCGAATGGGAAGAGAGAGGCCTTTTAAACCCTTCTTCGTTCTTATGACCGGACGGCCAAGAGGAATGCCTTAATCAGGAACATGCAATACTACAAAATAGTTTTAGATCTATATCATATATCTCATATATAAATCAGATCTAATTATGGCATATTTTGCATACATCTCATGTATCAAATCATGCATATTTTTAGATCTAAATTATCTCATAATAATCTAAAAATTAGATTTAAATTGATCTTATCCAAAATAAACCCTAATCTAGATAATTATGTAGAAACTATTCTACAACTAGTCTAGACATGCATCAATCATATCTCATATGATATTTAAATTAAATAATTTTTATTTACTATTTTTTAGATGTTATTATAACACTTATAATATCAAAAAATAGTAAATAAAAGGATCTAAAATATGATTTAATCAGATTAAATCAAAAACATGCAAGACTATTCTATAGAACTATTCTATTCTAGAACTAGTCATGCATATCTTCTAATCTTAGATCCAAATTATTTAATTTTAATTTTTTTTTTCTAATTTTAGATCTGATCACATCTCATGTGACATCTGAAATCAATTATTTTTTGATTAAAATAAATTTAAAATTAGATCTAAACACTTTTAGAATCATGGCTCTGATATCAGTTGAAGGGAAATCCTGATTTCCCCAGTCCAGGTTCGTTCAGATCTGATCAGATCAAGAGATATATTTTAAAATTTTTTTTCTTTGATCTATATTAGATCTAGAATATTTTAGATCTAATTTTTATTATTTTAATAAATAAAATAAAATAAGAATAAATTAAATCAAATTTAATTTACCTGATTTGGGTAATCCTATTACCCTGTTGATGATCCTATTTGCAGCGGAAGGTTCTGGATCTAGCCACGCAAGTGCCTGACCTCTACCAGTATCCACTTGGGCTAGATCTGGAGATCCTCTTCTTCTCTATCACGTCTCCAAAAATTAGATCTGGATCTGATCTAGAGGATCTTCAAAACTCCTTTTGAAGATCAGCAGTTGTCCTTTGCAGTAGTGCAGCCTTCTAGCTTTTGATCACCTTTCTTTGATCTGGATTGCACCAACCAAGATCCAAAACTATTTTGGACGTGGAGAGGAGAGGGAGAAGAAGCTTTGGCATGGAGGAGGAGAGGAGAAAAGGCCTTTGAGCGTATAGAAACTCTTATCTCAATCATCTCATGTAATTTGAGTTGGGCACAGGGTCTTATTTATAGACTGACTATGATCCAACTTCTCTTCTTCCCATCCAATCACAATCCTTCATGAAATTAGATCTAAATCTGATTGATGGGAATAGAGTCCCCTGGATTCCTCCTTAGAGGGCACCTAAGATCAGTCAAAGATGGTTCTTAGAAGAACTCTAATTGGAATCCAAAAAGGAGATGGAGTCCTTGTCCAACAAGGACTCCTAGGCGCCTCCAACTTAGGCGCATGCCTAGGGTGGCGTGCGCCCTCCTCCTTGCCAAGTTCTAGTAGGGGGACAGGCCCCCACCAGCTCTCCAATAGGTGCATGACATGTGGTCAAAAGTCAAAGTGTCAATGGTCAACGTTTGACCAGTCAAAGGTAGACTTTTGACCAAAGTCAAAGAACAAGAAATGGCAGGTGACCAAAAATGGCAGGTAATGTCTTACAAAATAAGACAACCTTTTCTAACTTGGACAACCTCCAGTCAGACTATATGAAGGCCTCTAATTGAGCATAAACTCTTTTGGCTCAAATAGGACAACTTATTTATGATAGTAAAAGAAGAACGTTAGGTTTAATCGAGTGCTAGCACGATTTTCTTGAACCTAATTGAATCTCATTTAGATCAATTGAACTAGATCAGTTTAATTGATGATCACCAGATTCAAACCCTTATTTGTATGATCCAGTTAGGTTCAGTTTTGTATGGTAATGGGATATGTCATGATCTCTATCATCGACATCATCGAAACTCCTTTTGATGGATCAGAACTCTTCTGATTCGAACAGCTAGAATGATCGATCATCTAAATTATTCTAATTGCTCCCAAAATCCACCAGTGACACCTAGCAGTATATGGTGGCAATCCATCAGAGCTGAAATTAGTGGAAGATTATAGGCTGATTAGTTAGCTAAATAGAGCTGTTGGTGCAAAAAGTGGATAGCTGCCAGAGTGCACTAGAGGTGGAGGTGATGATCTGATCAGTGGGATTTGCAAGACAAAGTTTGGTCCAGAGGTGGATGGCTCCGGCATGGATCCTCCGATGATCAAGTTAATTTTTTGGTCAATAAGAATAAAGTACATAGAAGATTAAAAATAAAAAAGAAAGCTTAGAGAAGAAGGTGTATCTGAAGGATCCCTTTTATAGATGGAGCTTATAATAGAATGATAGTGACAGCCAAAATAGAATATCAGAAGGCCATTCGGACCACTCAGAGTTTGTTACGGAGAGTAGGCTGCCATTTATCATAACTTGCTGGTGATTGCATTTCATTTGTTGAAGTTTGGATGAAAGGTCGGAGGCTTCTAATCTTGGTAGTGCACCATTCATGCTAAGACTAAGCTGTTAGAACTTAAGATTAGTCTGACTAAGCTTGAAGGTCAGCCTGAAGTTAGGATGGAGGAGTACTAAGGTTCAATGCTTATGAAGTGGTTACTGCGTAACCTAGATTGAAGATCGGACTCATATTGGTGGTGAGGACCTTTCATTGACTCAAGTCCGTCTAGTCGAGGTCCTTAGTCTAGAATTGGCAAGATCTGCCATCCATAAAATGAAGCAAAGAAGTTCGGCCGACACCTAAGTTCAGCCACTAGTCGAGGTCGGACGGTGCTAGAGTTCAATATTTGTAGGATGGTTGTTGCCTATTCTAGGCTGGAGATCGAAATTAGTCGAATGGCAAACTCCTTTCACTATTTAAGTCTGCCTGATCAAAGTTTATAGTGTAATCTCAATAGGATCTATAGTTATCAAGATGAGGTTGGAAAGTTGGAGTAAAGGAGTTTGGCTTCTACACAAAATCAAACATTGATGGGTGTGGTTGTTGTTTTTAGGATGAACCATCCTTGATTGAAGCTCTGAACCTAATCACATTTGAAAGCCGATCTTCAGGAACTTGTCTAGACCAGGGGGTCGACTTGAGTGAAGCTTGAATCTAATCATCGTGACTCCAGATGGCACTGTATACAGGTTGGACTTTCGATTGGACTTCGGTGGGAGCCACTTTACCCCCAATGCTTGTCCCCTTACTTCCAAGTCCTAAGTTCAGATGAAGGGAGTATCAGAACATGCAATCACCAAAGTCCCATTCATTTTCCCACCCTTAGGAGATGGGATATTTTGGACTATTCAAACCGACGTGGGAGCTCTTTATTGCTGAATGACCCAAGGTGTTCGAAATTTATCTGATGCAGAGCTCAATAGCATTGTGCAATGATGATACTTTTTGGCAGCTACAACTATCATAATGGGGCTAACACGTGGAAATGCTGGTATTAGGTGTTATCGATCTGCAATCATAATAATTCTAGGACTTCATTGGCTTATTTAAGTGCCTTCTCCCTTCTTTTTCCTCACTCTATTTCTTCTCATGTTCCTTCTCTGCTCTTCACCTTCTGTGGCCTTGGTCATTTTTTTCTATGCGCTTTTTGATCTCCGACGCCCAATCTCCACTCTTCTTTCATCATTCCAACTACACCACCTAGTTCTCCACCCGATTTAGGTTGGTACCCTACCCTTTCTTTTACATTTCCTTGCTTTTCTTTTGTTTTTCAATCCTCAAGAGTTTCGGGGGGGGGGGGGGGGGGGTTGGTTGTTCCTTCATCCTTCTAGTTCCATCAATTTCTCTTAATTTTTGAAATTTTTTTCTTGATTTCTCCCAATCCAAAATGGCTTTCGAATGCTCCTGGTCTATCGGTTCTAAGAATCTCTCCAGTCCAAGCTCCTCTAATCCTAGCCTTAGGGATGTAACTAAACTTAGAGAGGTAGCCCGCCCAATCTTTGTTCCTGAAACCATTGCCTACACCCTCTCTACTAAAGATCTTTGCCCCATTCAAATCCAGTATGGGGTTCTCTCTAAGTATGAACTTGAACTTCTTAGTTCAAAAAGTCGAGCTTGTGCTCCCCATCTGGATCAATTCTGCTTGTATACAGGGGCCCTTCAGGCCGGGCTCAGACTGCCCATTCCTTTCTTTGTTATCGAACACTTTTATTTCCTCAGCATATCTTTCTCTTCAGTCATGCCAAACTCATTCTACTTTATTATAGGGTTCCTCGCACTCTATTTCTTGGATGAAGTCTATCCTACAACTTTCTTATTTTGCACCTTCTTCATCTTTAAGCATCATCCTTCTACTAAGGACTAGTGGTATATCTCACCCCAATTCGACAAGAAGAAATTGATTAAAGGTGCCCTTTCCTCCATCTATAATTAGAAGAAAAAGTTTTTTTTCATATTCATCCCTTCACTTGAACTGAAACTCTCCCATTGGGGTCAACTCAGAGATTTCATTCGTAGGGCTCTAGGGTTAGAATGGGAGGACCTCGACTCCACCAATATTCTCAAAAATTATAAAACCCCTTTACTGACTAAGTTGGTAGATGACCAAACTTTATATAACCTCGGCTTGAGTCCTGCCAACCCCAAAGATATTAATTTGTGCCTTCTTTTTTGCTTCTTCATCCTTTATTAACTTCGGCCTACTTACTTTTACAGAAATGACTTTCGAAGTATTGAAGCAACTGACAAAGGGACTCTGAGCCTAGAAAAGGAAGAATAGTATCCTAGGAGATTCATCAAAGCGGGCGAAGGTCGATGACTTAAGCTCAACCATTCTAGCCCAGTTGACTTCTGCACTAGAGGTTGTAGTGCCTCTGCTAGCCTCGAGCTTGCCCATCGAGGTCATTGCTTCCGTACCTCTTGAGGACAAGGGGAAGGAGATGGAGAAGAGGAAGAAAAAATCAATCGCATGAGAGTCTAGCCTTGGAAGAACTCCAATGATTCTAAGGGTAACAACTATAGATGGTGTGGTGCTCCCAAGCCTTGGGAGGCCATAGAAGGAGCCAAGGTGTTAGCTCTGGGGAGGTCATGTTTTGCCCTTCATGAGCTTGAGGTTTAGATATTAAGGATCTTAAGAGGCTTGATTGGTGCTTCGAAGATCTGGGACATAAGGTGGAGCAAGAAACCAAAGTCGAGGCATGAAGACTACAAAGAAGGAGCTTTTCCACAGGTTAGCCAACTTAGTCTGAAACTGGATCGACTAAGTCTCAGTAGATAGGCCAAACAAAGAGGTGTGCATTAGAGACTGCAAGCATGGTATATAATTGGGTTAGCTAAGTCTGAAACTAAGTCGACCTAGTCTTAGATTAGTCGGCTCAATGCACGAGCAGAGTTATGTGAGGATCTATTTGGGGCTAGGATAGAAACTTATCTATTGGAGTAATCGGTACTACTCTGTTATTGATTTTTGTGCTAATTAATATCAGAGCAGTACTGATTGCTCTAATAATTGGTATCAGAGCCTGGTTGAGCATGAAGAAGGAATAAGATCAAGTTTTAGCAGAGATCAGCAATGCATTTTAGATCTAAGATTTTCTTCAGGCTTCGTGAGGAAGAAAGTGATCTAAGGGCTGCTGTCTACCATCTCTAGTCAAGGTAATTTTTTAGACCTACCTGTTGGCTATTTTTGATTCAATTTGATCATGAAGAATAGTAGATTGAAGATAGGATTTAAGAAGTTTAATGAAAAAAATAGTTTCATGATGTGAAAGGTTAGGGTAAAGGATCTGCTGATTCAGGTGAGGCTAGATTTAGCCTTGGAAGATGAGCTAGAGAAGATGATGGACAAGGAGTGGAAGTCCTTGAAGGAAAGGGCATATGCCGCGATTAGGGCTTGTTTGATAGATGAGGTACTATATGGCATGTTAGAGGAGAAGACATCCAAGGATTTATAGTCGAGGTTACATCAATTGTACATAGAAAAGAACATGTACAACAAGTTGGTGCTAAAGAAGCAACTATATAGCCTTCAAATATAGGAGACGAGGATGTTGTAGGACATATTCAGTGATTCGACTGGATGAGCATGGACTTGCTCAACATTAGGGTGAAGCTCGAAGAGGAGGACAAGAATTTGTTGCTGCTATGTTTGGTACCCAGGAGCTTCAATCCATTGGTAACAATGTTGTTGTATGGTAAGAAGACATTGGTATACGAAGAGATCATATCAGTGCTAAGGTCTAACGAGCAGCGAGAATGGATGATAAAGAGGAAGGTCTTCTAGGAGGGTCTCATGGTTTTAGAGAGGCCAAGAAAAGGGAATAAGAAGAGCGAGCGGAGGTGCAACAAGGGGTCCAAGAAGTGCTTCAAGTGTGGTGAAGTAGAGCACTTTAAGTAGAAGTATCCACTTTAAAAGAAGTGCAAAGGAGTAGAAAAGTTAGATTTTATCATTTTAATCATTAAAAGTGAAGAGTCGGATGAGCTCTTAGTAGTTTCGAAGGAGCCTGTAGGGTATAGTGTATCCAAGATGATTTTGGAGGGGTCCGTGGAGTGCAGAAGATCTGAAGGAATAGTGATGGTGTTCGAGATGTAGCGGTAAGCCTAGCAGTACAACATTGGATGGTTGGCCTCAGAAGACTCGATTATAGAGTCAGCATCTATGGCATCGGAGGGATTTTGATTTCAGGTGGAGTATCGAGCAGAGGTGGCTTCATCGGTGGAGAGAATTTTGACATGAGTTCAAAGTGGAGTGCAGAAGGATCAATATCCTAGCACCAATACTGGAGATGCATAATTCTAGGTAGAGCAGCACGTGCAGGTAAATAGGCATAGTTCTGAGGAGACCATGTCAGGATATGCAGTGGACGTCGGCATAGGATTGCTATAGATTCACTATAAAATTTTAGGATAAATGATGCGATTGCCAAGTAAATGGATGTCTATAATTTCTAGGATAGTGTAGAGGAGCAAGCTAAGATCTTCAATAGTAGAGGCAGTCATTCCAAAGGCCTCAAAGGAAGCTCAGCAGTTGAAGAAAGATGGAAGTGGCAAGGTGTGCACAAGTGGCTATCAGGGCATGCAACGATAGTGGGATCATGTAGAAAAATATTATCAGATGTGCCAAGACTTGGATACACCAAGGTGGAGATTATAGGATTTCGTGTGGTGCTCCTAAGCCTTGGGAGGCCACGGGAGGAGCCAGGGTATTGTGTTGACACTCCAAATTGATTTTGATGATAACAAAAGCATTTGAGTATAATTTGTTAAGTTACTAATATTATTTTGAGATTGTGTAATTTTATATTTTAAGTATTCATAATGCTCTAAGTGAATTTCATCAATCAAATGGAGTATCACCAATTAAGAGGCTCTTAAAGAAAATCAAGAATTGACACACCCTAAAAAGAATGGTTAATGAGAGATAAATCAAATTTTGGAAGCAAATCTAGCCTACAAAAAAAATTAGAGAAGAAAGACTATAAAAAATCAAATGGTATGCTTGGCACGCATCTTAGTCGACCAAGTCAGGAGTTAGTCGACTAAGTATCATAAAATAGCAGAAGCAGAAAGCAGAGAAAAATAAAAATTCAAATCCTAGGAGACTTAGTCAACTAAGTCTGAGACTTAGCTGACTAAGTATTAGAAGACAACAGAATATAGAGAGCGCAGAAAAATTAGAATTTTGGATCTAGGAAACTTAGTCGACTAAGTTTCAGAGGTTAGTCGACTATGTCTCAGAAGACTATATAAGATAGAAAGCATAGAAAAGGCTGAAGTTGAGGTGCAGGAACTTAGTTGACTAAGTCACTGTAACGACTAGTTTTTTTTCAAAATTATACTTTTTTAGTCCTAACTTTTTTCCAACGGCTAGATTATCATGCCTAACAGCTAGAAAATTAAATGGAGCTTCTTCAGAGGTTTTAAAGTAGTAGGAAAGCCTTGGAATATATACAAGGAATATTTAAGAACTTCAAGAAGGACTTTTGCAATATATATTCAAGAGCTTTCAAGCCTACACCAAGTGCATTCATTGTGAGAGCTATTAAGTAAAGTGAAGGATCTATTCTTCTGAATATTTCTTATCCTTCCAATCATCCTAAGATTGAGAGAAGTCAAGATACAAGTATTGAAGAGCTTCACCAACTTCTTTCAAGCATTTAAGAAGAAGAGTAAAGCAATCAAGCCTTCCATCTTGCAAACTCTTCTTTTTAGACTTCATTGAGTTTTTCTTTCTAAACTTCTTTAAATATTATGATTGTATTTTATTTGTTTATAAGTTTCTTAAGGTGAGAAACTTGGGATTGGTCCAAGCCTAAAGTTGGACGTTGTAAAGATTTGATTGGTGAACCTAGGTCAAAACCAATCGGGATTGATTGTTAGTCCAAAAAAATAATCATTGTAAAGATTGTAGTTGGTGAGCCTAGGTCAAAACCAAGCAGGTTAGATTATGAGCCCAAGAGAAATAATAGAACTATAATCAATTGAGTGATTATAGTTGAACTCTCAAGTGGTTTACTTAAGGAGTGGACGTAGGTGCCGAGTTTGGCACCAAACTACTATAAAAGCTTGGTCTCTTGTGCTTGTCATTATGTTGTTTATATTGCTCTCATCTATATTTGTGTCTCATATTATTTCACCAAGCACACTATATTAAAATTTAGTTTAATTAAAGTTTAAATTTTTAAACATCCAATTCATCCCCCTCTTGGATGGCCATCCTTGGATAACAAGTGGTATCAGAGTGGGTGCTCTAATATTAGTTGTTGATCTAATGGTCATAGAGCCAAAGATGTAATGGCAAACCCAATTAGAAATTCATTGGTTGAAGGACAATCAACCAATAGTCCATCACTTTTCAATGAAAATAATTATACCTATTGAAAAGCAAGAATGAGGATATTTATACAAGCACAAGACTATGACATGTGAAATATTATAGTGAAAGGCCCCTATACACCCACAATCATAATTGTTGGCATGTCCATTTCAAAGCCCAAAAAGGATTGGGATGAACATGACAAAAGAGAAGCATAATACAATGCCAAAGCAATGAATGTGTTATATTGTGCTTTGGATGCAATGAGTTTAATAGGATATCAACATGTTCATCCGCTAAAGAAATTTGGGATAGACTTGAAGTTATCATGAGGGTACTAATCAAGTCAAAGAATCTAAGATAAACATGTTAATACATAAGTATGAATTATTCAAAATGAAATCACATGAAACTACCATCGAATTGTTCACAAGATTCACTGATATATTAAATGGTTTAAAGAGTCTAGGAAGGATTATTCTAATAGTGATGTTGTGCAGTAAATTCTTAGATCCTTGTCGAAGAATTAGGAGTCAAAAGTGACTGCCATTCAGGAAGCAAAGAACTTAAACAAGTTAGCTTTAGAAGAGCTCATTGGATCTCGTATGACCCATGAGCTAAATATGAACCAAGAAAAGGAAGAAGAGATGAAGAAAAAAAAACCATAGTCCTCAAGGCTGCTACCATCCAAGAAGAAGAAAGTGATTTCGAAGAAAACTCGAAAGATGATGAGAAGATGGCCATGATAGCAAGAAGATTCAAGAAGTTCATGAAAAGAAGGAAGAAATTTGAGCCTAGAAGAAAATACAATAAGAGAGAAGGTAGCAAAGAGAAAGAGAAGAAAAAAGAAAAGAAACAACCATCTCTTTGCTATGAGTGCAAGAAATCCGGACACTTCTAGATGGACTGTCCCATGTTGAAGAAAAGCTCCAAGAGAACAAAGAAGAAAGCATATAAAGCCACATGGAGCAATGATAAGGACTCTTTCTCAAATGAGGAAGAATATCAAGGAGAAGAAAAGGCAGATCTTTGCCTTATGGCACACAATGATGATGAGGTAAATGATGATACTTCAATTTTAGATTTTACTTTTAAAGAGTTATATGATGCTTTTAATGACTTAATTGATGATTTTAAGAAGCTATCACATAAGAACAAAGAACTAAAGAAATATAACCAACTCTTAACCAAAGACAAAGCTAAAGTAGAAGAAGATATGAAAGAACTATAAAATAAATTAGATGAATCTAGTGAAAAGAATATATCTTTGTAAGAAGAAATACTAAGACTAAGATCAATTGTGGATAGGTACATGATTAGTTCAAAAATCTTCAAATATTGATTGATAATCAAAAGATAATTTTTGATAAAGCCGGTTTAGGATACAATCCATAAAGAAAACAAGAATTTTTAAGGAATGTGTTTGATAGATCACAAGATCAAAAAAAAAAAACATAACTTGTTTTAAATGTAACAAAACTGGACATAAAATATTTGAATGCATAATGAATGCAAATAAAAAATTAAATACAAATCAATCAAAGATAAGATAAATTTGGGTTCCAAAAAGAATCATTTGTGCTAATCTCAAAGGATCCAAGTTAACTTGGTTACCTAAATCTACTTGATTTTGTGTATAGGTGTGCTTGACATCCGTGAGAACTAAAATAAGATGGTATCTAGATAGCAAATGTTCGAGGCACATGATGGGAGATAAATCCTAATTTATCTCTCTTGAAGAAATAGATGGAGGTGTGGTGACATTTGGTGACAATAGTAAAGATAAAATTATTGATCACGGTAATATCTTGATCACACCCTCTACTTGTATAGAAAATATATTGCTAGTTGATGGTTTAATGCACAATCTACTTAGTATTAGTCAACTATGTGATAAAAATTTTAATATTTCATTTAAATCATCTCATTGCATAGTAACTAATTCATTTGATGATAGTATTAAGTTTATAGGAAAAAGACATGGCAATGTTTATGTTATTGATCTTAATGAACTCAAAAATGAAAATATTGAATGTCTTGTTGCTATGAATGCTAAAGTAAATGAATCTAGTTGGATATGGCATAATAGGCTAGATCATCTAAGCATGGACTCATTGTCTAGATTAATCAAGCTTGACTTAGTAAAAGGTTTATCCAAAATAAATTTTGAAAAGAATAAGATTTGCAAAGCATGTCAATTTGGGAAACAAACAAAATCATCTTTCAACTCCAAAAATATTGTCTCAACAACTAGACCTCTAGAGTTACTTCATATAGATTTATTTAGACCAATTTCAACTACAAGTCTAGGAGGAAAATGATATGATTTTGTGATAATCGATGATTTTTCAAGGTACACTTGGGTTTTGTTTTTATCTCATAAAGATAATATCTTTGACATGTTTGTTGAGCTATTTAACAAAATCATAAAAGAAAAGAAATGTGTTGTTTTATATAAGAAGTGATCATGGCATGAAATTTAAAAATCAAAAATTTGGAAGTTTTTGTTCTAAGAATGGAATAAATCATAATTTTTCAGCCCCTAGGACACCCCAACAAAATGGGATAGTAGAAAGAAAGAATAGAACATTAATTAAAATGACATGGACCATGCTTTGTGAAAGCAACCTCCCAAAATATTTTTGGATGGAAGCTATTAATGCCGCATGCTATGTGTTAAATAGAGCAATAATAAGATCTATTTTGAAGAAAACTCCATATGAGCTTTACAAAGAAAAGAAACCTAATGTTTCATATTTCAAAGCTTTTGGATATAGATGCTTCATTTTGATAAATGGCAAAGATAAATTAAATAAATTTGATGCAAAATCAGATGAATATATTTTTCTAGGCTATTCAACTAATTGTAGAGCATATAGAGTGTTTAATAAAAGAATATTAGTTGTAGAAAAATCCGTGCATATTATTTTTGATGAAACTAACTCTCTTAAAGCAAGAGAAGAAGAAATTGATATGGATGCAGATAATTTAGAAAAAAAAATGAAGATTATGACACTTGAAGATACAACTTCACAAGAATGAGAAACTGAAAAGCAAGATGTTGAAGAAAGTAAGCAATAACCTCAAGAAGAGTAAGGTACATCTAATTTACCAAAGGAATGGAGGTATGATCACAATCATCCCAAAGAATTAATTATTGATGATCCATCTCATAAAGTTAAAACTAGATCATCTCTTAGGAAGGCTATGAATTATATTGCATTTGTATCTCACTTAGAACCTAAGAATATAATTGAAGCTGAAAAAGACTCAATTTGGATATTAGCAATGCAAGAAGAGTTAAACTAATTTGAAAGAAATAAAGTTTGGAAACTAGTTGAAAGATCTAAAAATTTTCTTGTAAGCGAAACTAAATGGATCTTTAGAAATAAACTTGATAAAAAGAGTAATGTAATTAGAAACAAGGCTAGATTGATGGCACAAAAATACAATCAAGAAAAAAAAATTGACTTTTGATGAATCCTTTGCACTTGTAGCTAGACTTGAAGCTATTAGATTGCTCTTGTCATTTGCATGTTTTATAAATTTTGAACTTTTTCAAATGGATGTAAAAAGTGCATTTTTGAATGGACTAATTGAGGAGGAAGTTTATGTAGAACAACCTCTAGATTTTGAAAATTAAGATTTGCCAAATCATGTGTATAGACTTAAAAAGGCACTCTATGAATTAAAACAAGCCCCTAGGGCTTGGTATGATAGGTTAAGCAAGTTTCTATTAGATAATAACTTTAGAAGAAAAAATGTAGACAAAACATTGTTTGTTAAAAGAAAATCAGACAACTTACTAATTGTACAATTATATGTTGATGACATTGTGTTTGGAGCTACTAATGAAGATTTGTGTAGAGAATTTGCTAGTCTCAGGAGAGTTCGAGATGATCATGATGGGAGAACTCAATTTTTTTCTTGGACTCTAAATCAAGCAATCATATGAGGGGATGTTCATCAACTAAAGCAAATACATAAAAAAAAATACTAAAGAAATTTGGGATTAAGAATGTTAGAGGGAGTGGCACCCCTATGAGCACAAGTTGTAAGCTTGACCAAGATCCAAAAGAAAAAGCAGTAGATCCCAAATTATATAGAGGTATGATTGGATTTTTACTTTATTTAACTGCAAGTAGGCTTGATATAATGTTTAGTATATGTATGTGCACACATTATCAATCAAACCCTAAAGAATCACATGTAGCTGCAGTTAAAAGAATCTTTAAGTATTTGATAAACACTCAAGATGTAGGCTTATGGTACTCAAAATAATCTTCACTAGACTTAATTGGATATAGTAATTCAGATTTCGCTGGATGTTGATTAGATAAGAAAGGTACAAGTGGAACATGTTAGTTTCTAGGAGTAAATTTGATCTTATGGTTTAGTAAGAAACAAAACTTAGTAGCCTTATCTATGGTGGAAGCCGAATATATTGCTATCGAGAGTTGTTGTGCTCAACTATTATCGATTAAACAATAAATAGAGGACTATGGTATCATTTGTAACAATATTCCTATTCGACGTGATAATACTAGTGCTATAAATTTAACAAAGAATCCAATATTATACTCAAGAACAAAACATATGGAGGTTAGACATCATTTTATTAGAGACCATATATAAAATAATGGCATAACTCTTGAGTTTGTGCCAACTGAAAATCAAATTATGGATATTTTCACTAAACCATTAAATGAAGAAAGATTTTGTGCCATAAGAGAGCAATTAGGGTTATTTGATCCATATTGTAAAAATTATTGAATATGTTTGTATGGTATGATGTGATGAATTTTTCATAAATCATCCTTACATTAATTTCATTGAAAAAGACATGAGTCATTGCAAGATCTCTTGGACTGAAACTATAGCCATTAAGTTTTGTGCAAAACTAAGCAGACTAAGATAAAAAGTCCTAGTCGACTAAGAACTTAGTCGACTAAGTATCCAAAATCTTGTTTATAAAACAAAATACCCATGGAATTTTGTTTATTTTCCATTCATCCTTTCTTAGCTGTCCCAACTTAGAACCCTAAGGCATCCATTTTCTCTCCAAAAATTTTCAAATCAGAGCCCTAAAAATCTTAAGGAAGAGGACTTGGATCCATAGCACCGAGGAAGAAGAAACTTTGCACTCATCCTAAGATCACTCCTATTCAACTACGGTCGTACGAGCGGAGGATGAAGAATCATTCAAACACCACTGAGCAACCATAATCTGGTCCGATCCCTGTTCCCTCAGCCACATCTCCACCTTCCTCACCTCCTCCTTTGGCCACTCCAACTGTAGGTGCTTCACCATTTTCATCGCCCCATCATTCTACTCCTATTTTCACTCCTATTCAACCCTCATCTCAGGTCACACCCTCTGCCTCAAAGGTGATACCATTTTCTTCAAGGACTATGACCACTAAAAGAAAGATTGATTTTATTTTTCTAGAGAAATAAGGATTTGAGATTGGGGAGTGCATCAAATTCCAAGGATGGGAGAACTTATGTTCGCTGAAATTCCCCACCAACCTAAATCTTGTAAGGGCATTTTATAAAAATGCAAGGATAGGTTTTCAATCTCTAGAATCTGAAGTTAAGGGGTCAAGATACATTTGACAGTGAAAAATCTAGGGTAGTTACTGAAGACTCCGATGGAAGGGGCTGAGAGGTTTGACGATCGGCAAGAAGGACTTCGTCTATTGTTTAATCGGGATGATGCTTTGGATTTTGAAGAGATTTTGGCAAAATATTTGAGTACCAAGCATCATCTTTTACATCACATGGTTTGCAAGATTTTTTGACAAGGAATGATGTGGAAATTTTTCATCATATACTGAAGAAAGAAAATTTTAATTTTCCTGCCTTGATGATGAAAACCATGCAAGAGGCAAGAATGAGAGCAAAATTGGCTCTATCTTATGAAAAATTTCTAACCATCATATTTAGAGAGTTCGGTATTGACATGGAGGATAAATCATTCAAGGAGATGAAGCACCTTGACATGTATGATGAAAACTCCTTGAAGAGGATGGATTTCAAAAAGGTAAACGGGTAGTGGACCAAAATTGATGATGAAGAGGAGCATGTGCTAATGTCTGAGCCTGTGCCGATTTTTGTAGGTTCATCTGTATGGCCTGCACATTTTGTTCATCTTAAGGAAGATCAAATTACTGATATTGTACACCAAATCATTGATGAGATGTCTGATTGACTTCCTGCTATGGTAGAGCGTGCTATGGAGCGTGCCCTTGCCAGGCAGTATCCTTTGGTGGCTGTGGATCCATCCTCAACTCATCCTGATCCTACCTTAGATTAGGCCATTTGTAGTTTTATACCCTTGAGCTTAAAACCTATTTTATATTTGATGTGATATCTATAATGGTTTAAGCTTCTTTTGATCTTTAGATGTATGCCCATTTGGCCCTATGTTTATGATCAAACTTTTAATATATATGTGAATGAATTTTCCTATTTTCCTTATTTGCATGTGCAATATGTGATGGATTAATTATCTCTTGTGTATAATGTATAATGTCTAGTGCTCTTAATGTTCTTAATGTGTAATGTAAATGTTTATCTTTTTGATAATGACAAAAAGGGGGAGAAGGATAATAATGAATGAATATAATCTAAAAATTAAATATATAATAACTAATTTGAAGTATTTAATTTTAATTGATTCAAATATGAAAAGATTTATTTTTGAAACCTCAAAAATTAATTGGCACACATTAAGAGGGAGTAAATACAAAAATTTAAACATAATTTAAACATAGTGATTATATTCAAGAAGAGTATATGAAATTTGATATGGCATAAATGAATATATTGCATATAAATTGATTACATGAAAGTTATTTTGAAATTTGAAAGAAAGGTATACTCAAAGAGTTTTGTCATCATCAAAAAGGAGGAGATTTTTGACCCTCGGAATGATTTTGATGATAACAAAAGCATTTGAGTATAATTTGTTAAGTTACTAATATTATTTTGAGGTTATGTAGTTTTATATTCCAAGTATTCATAATGCTCTAAGTGAATTTCATCAATCAAATGGAGTACCACCAATCAAGAGGTTTTTGAAGAAAATCAAGAATTGACACACCCTAGAAAGAATGGTTAATGAGAGATAAATCAAAATTTGGAAGCAAATCTAGCCTATAAAAAAAATTGGAGAAGAAAGGCTGTCAAAAATCAAATGGCATGCTTGGCACGCATCTTAGTCGACTAAGCCAGGAGTTAGTCGAATAAGTATCAGAAAATAGTAGAAGTAGAAAGCATAGAAAAATAAAAATTCAGATCCTACGGAACTTAGTCGACTAAGTTTGAGACTTAGCCGACTAAGTATCAGAAGACAGCAGAATACAGAGAGCACAGAAAAGCCAGAATTTTGGATCCAGGGGACTTAGTCGACTAAGTCTTAGAGGTTAGTCAACTATGTCTCAGCAGACTGTATAAGATAGAAAACACAGAAAAGAATGAAGTTGAGCTGCAGGAGAATTAGTCGACTAAGTCAAGAAGGTTAGTCAACTAAGTCACTGTAATGGCTAGTTTTTTTCAGAACTATACTTTTTCAGCCCCAACTTTTTCTAATAGCTAGATTTTTATGCCCAATGGCTAGAAAATTAAATGAGGCTTCTTCAGAGGTTTTAGAGTGGTGGAAAAGTCTTGGAATATATATAAGGGACATTTAAGAACTTCAAGGAGGACTTTTGCAATATATATTCAAGAGCTTTCAAGCCTACATCAAGTGCATTCATTGTGGAAGCTATTAAGTAAAGTGAAGGATCTATTCTTCTAAATATTTCTTGTCTTTTCAATCATCCTATGGTTGAGAGAAGTCAAGATACAAGTATTGAAGAGCTTCACCAACTTCTTTCAAGCATTTAAAAAGAAGAGCAAAGCAATCAAGCCTTCCATCTTGCAAACTCTTCTTTTTGGGCTTCATTGAGTTTTTCTTTCTAACCTTCTTTAAATATTATGATTATATTTTATTTGTTTATAAGTTTCTTAGGGTGAGAAACTTGGGGTTGGTCCAAGCCTAAAGTTGGACATTGTAGAGATTTGATTGGTGAGCCTAGGTCAAAACCAATCGAGATTGATTATTAGCCTGGGAAAACAATCATTGTAAAGGTTGTAGTTGGTGAGCCTAGGCCAAAATTAATCAAATTAGATTGTGAGCCCAAGAAAAATAATTGAACTATAATTAATTGAGTGATTATAGTTGAACTATCAAGTGGTTTACTTGAAGAGTGGACGTAGGTGCCAAGTTTGGCACCAAACCATATAATAGCTTGGTCTCTTATGCTTGTCATTGTGTTATTTATATTGCTCTCATTCTATACTTGTATCTCACATTATTTCACCAAGCACACTACATTAAAATTCAGTTTAATTAGAGTTTAAATTTTTAAACATCCAATTTATCCCCCCTCTTGGGTGGCCATCCTTAGGCAACATGTTGGCTCTAGGGGACTAGGACGGGTGTGAGTCCTAGGGCTAGGATGAGTGTAAGTCCTAGGTCTAGGACAGGAGCTATCTTAGGGTGAAGGTGGCGTGTAGCCCTGCACGGGCTCAAGGTTCGGGTGTGAGAACCTTGAGGAGGGCTTGGTAGGTGCTCCAAAAATTTTGAACACAAGGTGGAGCAAAGGACCAAAGTTAGGAGAAGAATTAGCCAAGACAAGGAGCTGACACACAAGCAGACTGGCTTGGATATGCAGTCGAGCTGGCTTGACCTGAGACTGAGCTGGCTCGAGGTGTAGTCGAGCCGGCTATCGTAGGTAGATAGAAGATAGGATTCGGGCAAGGCATAGTCGAGTCAGCTCGGCTCTTGGTAGAGTCAGCTCGATGGTGGCGAGCAGAATAGGATAGGATTTTCTATTTGATCTTAGATTGGAATTAATCCAAGGGATCTTAAGGCCTGATCCAATAAAGTCTTAAGGTTGCTAACTCATGTATGGGTTGGGTTTAGATCCAGGAGATGAGAGTATGGAAGACGTGGGTGTACATGGGCTCGGTGAGTGCTTTCATGTATTGGGTTAGCCTATGAGAGTTTTTTAGCTAGAGTTTGGATTTATTAGGGTTCATGTGGTATAGCAAAAATCCTAGAGTATATAAACCTAGGTATTATAATTTTTACAGTGGAGTGGAATCAATACAAAGCTTTTCTTCCTAACTCTCTTCTCTCTTTTTTCTTTGGTTCTAATGCCAAGCCCTAGGTGCCACCATCAACTTTTGCCCTTCTTCATATTTTTGGATTAACATTCAGGCTTGCACAAGAGATCGGATCTATGACTATGGTTTCTAGCAGCAGTAAGCACAATAATTGGTATCAGAGTAGTACTGATTGCTTCAACATTATCCTAGGAGTCTTAAGGCCTAGTTTGAGAGGCCTTAAGGAGGCCAACTCATGTATGGATCGGATTTAAATCCATAGGATGGGAGCATGTGAGACATGGGTGTACATGGGCTCGGTGAGTGCTTTTATGTACTAAGTTAGCCTAGGAAAGTTTTTGAGCTAGGATTTATTAGGATTCATGGAGGAACCCTAGGATATATAAACCTGGGTATTATAACTTTTACAATAAGAGTGGAATACAATTAAGCTTTTCTCCCTAACTCTCTTCTCTCTTCTCTCTGGTTCCAATACCAAAATCTTAGACTCCATCCTCTTCTCTCTTCTTTTTTAGACCTTCTTCAATTTGCTGGATTAACACCCAAATTCATGCAAGAGATCGCATCTACAACTGTAGTTCCGAGTAGCCATAGGTACAATAGTTAGTATCAGAGCAGTACCGATTATTACAACAGTTGTATCAAAGCTCAGTTGAGCATAAAGGAGAAAGAAGATCATGTTTCAGCAGAGATCAGCAGTAAGATTCAGATCTAAGGCTTTTCTTCAGGCTTCGTAAGGAAGAAAGTGATCTAAGGGCTACTGTCCACCATCCCTAGTCAAGGTAATTTTCAGATCTACCTGTTAGTTCTTTTTTGATTTAGTTTGGTCATGTAGAATAGTGGATTGAAGGTAGGTTTAAAGAAGTTTGATGGTAAAAAGAGTTTTACAATGTAGAAGGTTAGGATGGAGGATCTGCTGATTCAAATGAGGTTTGATTTGACGTTGGAGGATAGGCTAGAAGAGATGATAGATAAGGAGTAGAAGTCCTTGAAGAAAAGAACATATGCCATAATTAGGACTTATCTGGAAGATGAAATTTTGTATGGTGTGTTGGAGGAGAAGACACCCAAGCGTTTATGGTCGAGATTACATCAGTTGAACATAGAAAAGAATATGTGCAACAAGTTAATGCTGAAGAAACAACTATATAGCCTTCGAATGCAGGAGGGTGAGGATATTGTAAGACATATTCAGCAATTCGATCGGATGAGAATGGACTTGCTCAACATAGGGATGGATCTCGAAGAGGAGGATAAAAGTTTATTGCTGCTATATTTGCTATCCAGGAGCTTCGATCCATTGGTGACTACAGTACTGTATGGTAAGGAGACACTGGTGTATGAGGAGATCATGTCAGTGCTAAGATCCAACGAGCAGTGAGAATGAATGACGAAAAGAAAAGTTTTTCAAGAGGGCCTTGTGGTTTCAGAAAGGCCTAGGAAAGGAAAGAAGAAGGGCGTGTAGAGGGGCAGCAAGGGATCCAAAAGATGCTTCAAGTGTGGTAAAGCAGGACACTTTAAGCAAGAATTTTTGCTTTGGAAGAAGTGCAAGAAAGGAGAAAAGTTGGACTCTATTAGTTCTATCACTGAGAGTTAAGAGTCAGATGAGTTCTTGATGGTCTTAGAGAAGCCTGCGGGATGCGATGTATCCAAGATGGATTCGGAGGGGTCCACGGAGTGTGGAGGGTCTGAAGGAATAACGATGGTGTCCAAGGAGCAGTGGCATGCTCAGCAAAGCAGTATTAAATAGTTGACCTCGGGTGGCTCAGGTACAGAGTCAGCTTCTACAGCATAAAGGAGACTTCAGTTCTAGGTGGAGCACCAAGCAGAGGTGGCTTCATAGATGAAGGAAGAAGTAACACAAGTTCAGAGCGAATTAGTGCAGACGATGGAGCTATATTCTAGCACTAATGTCGAGGCTGTACAGATCTAGGTGGAGTGGATTGTGCAAGGAGGCAGGCGTGGCTCTGAGAGGACTATGTCAAGTGGAGCATCAGGGTATGCAGTGAGTGCCGGTACAAGAATGCTATGTGATCTCTAGGAAAGTATAGGAGAATTAATATGGCTACCAAGTAGAAGGATATCTATAACTCCAAAGGTGGTGCAGAGGAGCAAGCCAAGGTCTTCAGCAGTGGAGGCGATCATCTCAAAGGCCTCAAAGAGAGCTAAAAAATTGAAGAAGGATGGCGGTGGCAAGGTGAGCACAAGGAGCTATCAGGACATGCAGGGACAGCAGTATCATGTAGGAGGATGTTGCCAGGTGTGCCAAGGCTTGGATGCACCAAGGTAGAGATTGTAGATAGTGTGGTGCTCCCAAGCCTTGGAATGTCACGAGAGGAGCCAGGGTGTTAGCTTTGGAGAGATTAGGATAGGTATGGTCCTAGGGCTAGAACCAAAGTTGTCTTAGGGTGGATGTGGTGTTTAGCCTTCCATGGGCTTGAGATTCGGATGTTGAAGATCTTAAGAGGCTTAGTTGGTGCTTCAAAGACCTAGGACACAAGATGGAGCAAAAAATCAAAGTCGAGGTATGAAGACTATAGAGAAGAAGCTTTTTTGCTAGTTAGTCAGCTTAGTCTAAAACTAGATCGGCTAAGTCTTAGTGGACAAGCCAAATAGAGAGGTGCGCATTCGAAACTGCAGGCACGGTATATAACTAGATCGGCTCAGTCTGAAATTGAGCCGATCAGTCTCAGGTTAGTCGGCTCAGTGCATGGATAGAGTTACACAAAGGTCTGTTTGGGGCTAGGATAGGAACTTATCCTAAAGGTCTTAAGACTTGGTTTAAGAGGTTTTAAGGAGGCTAACTCATGTATGGATCAGATTTAGATCCAAGGGATGAGAGAATGTGAGACATTGATGTACATGGGCTTGTGAGTGCTTTTATGTACTGAGTTAGTCTAGGAAAGTTTTTGAGCTGGGGTTTATTAGGGGTCATATAGGAATCCTAGGATATATAAACCTGGGTATTGTAACTTTTACAATAAAAGTGGAATATAATTAAGCTTTTCTTCCTAACTCTCTTCTCTCTTCTCTCTGGTTCCAACACTAAAATTTTAGACTCCATCCTCTTCTCTCTTCTCTCTTCTTTCTTAGATCTTCTTTAGTTTGCTGGATTAACACTCAGGTTCATGCAAGAGATTGCATCTATGGCTGTGGTTCTGAGCAGCCATAGGTACAACAACAACAACAACACCGATCCAATCGAGGTTTCCTTGATGATGGGGGGTCATTCAACTCCTTATGGAGGGCTGTGTCATTCTGGATATAATTGAGAAAATTCTTCAGACCGATGACCAGAGAGAAAGAAGGACTCATTTGCGGTCTTCCTCAAGGTAGTCATCATTTTTTTCAAATCCAGTTGAATATATGTATGCTTCTTGATAGTAATATCTATTGTACTGCTTGCAGTTAGGGCACCACCTTTTTGCAAATGTGGAGGTGATTATCCTTCACAAGGCCAAAGCCTTAAAGGCCACGAAGGTGGTCGAAGAGTATAAGAACAAAGTTGAGCATTTGAAGGAGATGCTCGAAGAGATTCTGCCAAGGTCGGGCATCTCCAAGAGGCATTCAGAAGGGCCAAATAGACATCGGTGGAGACCAAGGATGCACTAGCCTCAGAGGAGGAAAGAAGGATGAAAGTAGAGATCGAGGTTGCTGAAGAAAGGAGGCAGGTTGCTGAAGTCGAGGAGCAAGCTATTTTAGCTTTCAAGTATTCGAAAGAGTTAGAGAACATAAAAATAGTGTTTGCTTGAGAAGCCTTCAGTAAGGGCTTCGACCTCTGTGAGCCATGAGTTGCTGAGAAGTTTTCCGAGCTAAACCTCGGCTTCCTGCTGGATGGGTTGGATGACTTTTTTGATAATGAAGCTGGACCTTGTATGGTTGGATCTGACCTCTCTCCTATTGGACCTGCTGCTGACGCCCCAGCACCCACTAAGGAGATAGCATCTATCGAGGCCGTGCCAAGTTCTTCTGCCACCCCACCCTCAGAGGTCGAAGAGCTCTGCTTCTTGTATTTTTTCTTTTTCTTTTACATTCTATGTACTTGAACTTTTCAATCAATGAAATTAAACTTCTTCCATTTTTCATATCTTCATGTGTTGTAGTGTGCTCATAATCCAAAGTTCGGCTTGCAAGTACTGCCATCGAATATAGTCATGGGCTGAGGCTGCGCTGCTACCTCAGGCCATTCCCCTGAAGACTCATATTAAAGCTTTAAGGAAAGAAGTTTATCACGTCAGTAAGAAACTAAAGAAAATAAAAGACAAACTTTAGAAAATAAAGAACAACTACATAATAGCCATGACCAAGATCAACCGTCTTCACCAAGCTTCCAAGCAGAACTTCAAGAAATATACTTCAAAGGAATATCATTTAATCAAGGAGCTTGAACGGGCAAAGAAGCTTGTGAGCAAGAAATCTTAGACCCAAATGGTGAAGATCTACTCCCTGAAAGTCGAGCTTCGAGAAGCATGAGAGAAAATCATGCAGCTAGAGAAGAGCTCGGCTTGGACTTAGAATCAGGGAAAATATGGATAGGACTGATCCAAGAAGTTCTTCGATCTTCAAGATCAATTGTGCGCAGCCGAGGATGCATACAATACCTATAGCATTAGATGGTGCGAGCAGATTTCCAAACTCAAGTGAAAACTTTGGATAGCTAATGACAAGGTAACTCAGCTTCGAAAGCAATTAGCAGACAAAGCTAAAGCCAGCTCAAACAAAGATTCGAGTGAAGTTGCCTTTCTGAAGAATACTCTTGAAAATCTTTCTGAGGTATATGAGAAGAATAAGTCCGAGCTCCTTCAATTAAAGATCTAAATGACCTATTAGAAAAATGCTATGAAGGATGCTGAAGCTGAGTCTGCTATTCTAAGGAAGAGGCTAAGAGAGGCTGCAAAAGACTCTCGAAGAGCTCAGAAGCTACTCGATGAAAGCTTAGCGGTGAGGCAGGAACTTGAAGAAAAGGTGAATGACTTAAAACATTCTCTTATGATGGCCAGGGCTGGTAGTCCACAATTCGAGTAGGACTTCATTTTTTTTTTCTCCCTTTTTTTTATAATTAGTCTTAAGGACCTATGTAATGAACTTCAATTTAATGAAATAATATTTTTTTTAATTATCCTTCTATGTTCTGTCTTGGTTTGGTGTTTGTTGGCCTCCTTATTTTCTTATCATTCCCGACGTTGATATTATTTTGAAATAAATTTCTATTTGGTATCTTGCAGGTCTTCATGCCCCTTATTTATGAACAAGAGTTTTTTAGACTTGTTTAGGGATGTGCACATCTCTCTATTTTGAAACTAAAAGTCTTTATATTCCTTGTAAGAGTCTTCATCCATGTTAGGATGAGGTCCTCCTCTTGTTCCTAACATGGTTGCTAGGGCACAAATGGACTTCTTCCTTATTAGAATGAGGTCCTCTTTCTATTCCTAATGAGATTTTTGAGATACAAAAGGATCATTAAGAGGACTTCTCCCTATTGGGTCGTTGAACAGGCCTCTCACTGTTGGGCCATTAAACTTCTCCAAGGGCACAAAAGATCTTCACCCTCATTAAGACGAGGTTAACCTCCTGTTTAAGAATCGAAGGCCTTCATTCTCATTAAGATGAGGTTAACCTCATGTTTAAGAACTAGTTAACGAGGTCAACCTCTTGTTTAAGAATAGGAGGCCTCCATCCTCATTAAGATGAGGTTAACCTCCTATTTAAGAATCGGAGGCCTTCAGCTTTGTTTAAGAATAAAGTTCAGCTCGATTATTTCCTACCATAATTTAATTTGCATAAAAGATAGGAATGTTAAATAAGAAATTTTTTTTCGAAATGGGGTTATTGATAGTACATCCATAGATTTTTTAAATTTCATGGTCAGGATTGTGCAGCTCCTCCGAGCTCCTTTAAGCAATAAGTCTTTGGTCGGACGACTTCTTTGACTTCATAAGGACCTTCCCAATTTAAAGTAAGCTTTTCTTTACTTTGGGATTGAGAAATCTCTATTCGACATAGCATCAGGTCTCCGACCTTGAATGTTTTACTCCTGACCTTATAGTACTGAGCTATCTTTTGCCTATAGGCTGCCATCCGAACTTGAGCTTTCTTCTAGTAGATCAAGATTCATCCTAAGATCTTGTGAATTATTTTGTTTATTAAAGCTTTCAACTCATGCTGAGGAAAGTCCAAGTTCGATCAAAATGACTGCCTCAGTCTCAAAAGCCAAAGCAAATGGAGTTTTCCCAGTAGGGAGCCTTGAGTAGTTCTATAGGTCCAAAGCACATGATAAAACTCATCCATCCATATTTCTTTTGCTCGTTCAAGCCTTTTCTTGATTTCTTGCAGTAGGATCCTGTTGGTTACTTCGGCTTCATCATTCCCCTAAGGATGGGCTATAGATGTAAAATAATGAAAAATGTTCAAATCTTCATAGAATTCGACAAACCTTACCCCTACAAACTGGCGCTAGTTATCAGTAATTAAAGTCTGAGGTAGAACAAACCTGTATACTATAGATTTTCAAATAAAGTTCTATACTTTGGCTTCAGTGATTTTTGCTAGGGGTTCAGCTTCAACCCACTTAGTGAAGAGTCCATTGCTACTAAGAGAAATTTTTACTATCCGGATGCCACAGGAAATGATCCAAGTATATCCATTTCCTATTATGCAAATGGCCAAAGAGCACTTAAGGATGTGAGCAGAGAAACTGGTTGCCTTTGAATATTGGCATTTTTTTACACCGATCACATTTTCTCACATAGTCAACTGCATCATGCAGCATGGTCGGCCAATAGTATCCTTATCGAAGTAGTTTGTAAGACAATGATCTAGCTCTAAGGTGATTACCATACACTCCTTCATGAACTTTCTTGAAGGTGCAATTGGCTTCAAATGGTTGGAGGCATTTGAGGAGTGACAAAAAATAAGATCTCTTATACAGTTTGTTCTCATATAAAATGTGGTGAGAGGTCTGATTTCTCAACTTCTGAGCTTCTTTGAGATCTCTGGAGACTATGCCATCTTTGAGATATAAGACCAATAGATCAATCCAACTAGACTTATGGTCTATTTGCATTATCATCTAAGGTTCCTCCGAGCTTGGTTACTGAAGAACTTCGAAGAAAACCTCCTTTGACAACTTATTCAGAGCTAAAGTAGCCAGTTTGGATAGAAGGTTAGCTCTAGAATTTTCTTCCCTTGGAATCTATTGAATGTCAAAACTATTGAACGTCAAGATTAAGTTTCTTACTTTGTCTAGATATTTTCTCATGCTTTCCTCCTGGGCTTCATAGCTGCCGCTGACAAGCCCCACCATCAATTATGAATCATTATAGATTTTTAGATGATTTATCCCCAATTTCTAGGCAATCTTTAGTCCTACAATCAGAGCTTCATATTTTGCTCTACTTTTAGTCATGAGGAATTCAAAGCATTGCACGTATTCGGCAATAATCCCTTCTAAATTGATAAGGATTAAGCTTGCACCCACCCTAGAAGCAATGGATGAGCCACAACATATAGAGCCTAAAAATCTTTAGGGAGGTCTACTTTCTCTTCTAAAGAGCTTAACAAAAGATTGGCAATAACAGTTTCCTATTGATCGAGCTCGACCGAATCTAGAATAGCACATTCAACCACAAAATTGATCAGTATTTGAGCTTTAATAAATGGCCAAGGTTGAAACTTGATATCAAATTCAGTGAGCTCAATCGTCCATTTTGCTATTCTTTTGAAGTATCTGGGCAATGGAGAACTATCTTTATGGGATGATCTATAAGGAGTATCACTATATGCCCTCAAAAATAGGGTCGGAGCTTTCTAGCTGCAATCAACAAAGCATAGATTAGCTTTTTCAATTTGGTATACCTTGTTTTGGTGTCCCTCAGAATTTGGCTTATGTAGTAGATCAACTTTTGAATTTTAGCCTCCTTTCTAACTAAGATAGCTTCGATAGCTATGAAAGATACTACCAGATATAAGAATAGTTCTTCACTGGGCTCAGGCTTGGTAAGGAGGAGAGGCGAGCTGTGATAACCCTTCAGTTCTTCAAAGACTTGCTGACACTTAGAGGTCCAACAGAAGCTCTTCAGTTGCTTGAAAATCTAGAAGAAGGGCATGCATCATTCTGCCAACCTTGAAATAAAATGATTCAAAGCTGCAATTTTGTCCATCATGCACTGAACTTCTTTTATTATCTTGAAAATGGTCATTTCTTGGATGGCTTGGATCTTCTCTGGATTTGCCTCTATGCCATGCCTCGACCCTATGAATTTCAAGAACTTTTCTAAAGTTATCCCAAAAGTACATTTGATTGGATTCAGCTTCATCTTATATTTTTGGAGAGTGCCGAATATCTCCTTCAGATCAGCAATGTGGTTTCTTGAAGATCGACTCTTGACAAGCATATCATCTACATAAACTTTCATGTTGCGGCCGATTTGCTTCTTAAAAATTTTATTTATTAAGTGCTGGCAGGTTGCACCTACATTTTTTAGTCCAAATGGCATGATCCTATAATAATAAAGACCACGATCAGTAACAAAAATAGTTTTCTCCTCATCTTCAAGCACCATCCAGATTTGGTTATAATCAGAGAAGGCATCCATGAAGGTGAGTAACTCATAAACCGAGGTTGTGTCTACCAGTTGGTTAATTCTAGGTAAAGGATAGCTATCCTTTAGGTAGGATTTGTTCAAATCAGTAAAATCTATGTACATCCTCCATTTGCCATTTATCTTCTTGACAAGGACTACATTAGCAATCCAATCTAGGTAGGATACCTTCTGGAAGAACTTGGCTTTGAGGAGCTTATCCACCTCATCTGCGATGGTCTTCTATCACTCTAGTGCAAAGCTTCGCTTCTTCTGCTTCACAGGTCGGTTGGCTTGAGGTCCACACTTAGGTAATGTTCTATTATCTCTACATCAATCCCAGATATATCTGCAAGAACCTAGGCAAAAATGTCAGCATTCCTCCATAGAAAGGTAACGAGCTACCTTTTAACTTCTTCCAAATTCAAGCTGATCTGAACTATGTGGTCCTCATTTCCATCATTTAGGAAAACTATTACAAGATCATCAATTGGTTCTCCCCACTCTTCAATCAAATCACCACGAACATCAAGTCCATCCACTGGACAAAGTTCGGACTGCTTTCCTTCTTGCAAAGTGATTGTATAGCAATGACGTGCCAAGGCTTGATCTCTTTTTACTTCTCCAACTCTATGTTCTATTGGAAACCTCATTTTCAAATAGTATATCGATATCATAGCTCGGAGTACATTCAACCCAGGTCATCCAAGAATAGCATTGTAGGAAGAAGGAGCCTTCACTACTAAAAAATTGATCTGAGCCTTGGATTGTTTTGGATATCGGCCTACCACAACTGATAGAAGAATTATTTCTTCAACTGGTATAGTATCACCAATAAACCCCACCAAAGGAGAACTTAGTGGCCCCATATGATTATCATGTATAGATATCTTAGAGAAAGCACCATAAAATAAGATATCAGTAGAACTTTCTTTATCTACCAAGATGTGGCGTACATCATAATTGGCAATATTTAAAGAAATTACAACCACATCATCATGTAGAAATTGAACCGTTGTGCATCTTCTTCAGTAAAAGTGATGGGTTCTTTAGACTTCCGCCACTTCCTTAGTTCTACCAATCCACTGGTTTCTTCATGCCGATATCCTCCAGCTATCATGTTGATGATTCCAAGTGGGGGTCGGTCTTCCTGAGGTTCCTCCCTCTAAGGTGGTTTCAACTATGGAAGAGCTCTCAGACGCTCTTCCCTCCTCTCAGGCCAATGTTGTGAGAATCAATTCAGCCAACCTCATCGGATCAGCTCCTCAATTTCATCTTAGATTTGAAAATATTTCTTAGTATTGTGACCATGATCATGATGGTACAGGCAATACTTATCATCTTTTTGGATGAGACTTTAGTCTTTTTGGTCTCGGTAGTTGCTCCTTGATTTCCATCAAAACTTAAATTTTTGGAGCATTTAGGGGAGAATAGTTATTGAATCTTTTGGAAGGAAGACTTTGCCACATCCTTCGATCTGGGCTTCTTAGCCGATGAGCCTGAGGTAGAGTTTGGGTTCATCTGCATTCAAGAGAGATTCTAGAACATGGTAGAGCTTCACTCTGCTTCTCCATAGGTGCAGGCTTGCTAGATTCTTTCGCTCGCCACTCTCCCATAGCTTCATCATCTTGAAGCTTAAAAGCTTTCTTAGCTCAGGCACAGCCCTCAGCCCGAGCTAGCATGTAGGCAAAGTCCCAAGGATACTTCTTCTCTAATGAGAAGAGGAGATCATTCTTCAGGAGGCCATCCTTTAGAGCGGTTAGCAATAGATTAATCCAAATTTTAGACCTCCAAAGCAGTAGTGTTGAAGCGACTAACGTAGGTTTGGATGGATTCTTCTTCCTTCTACGTGATGTTAACGAGAAAATTTGAGCCTCATCTCTAATGCTAGCTGCTAACAAAGTGAGCCTTAATCTGATGGCTCAATTGATCAAAGAAATAGATGGTACCCAATTTAAGGCCCGAATATCAGTTTCTTACTACACCCTTCAAGGTCGTTGGAAAAGTTCGACACAAAATGGCATCCGACATGCCATAGAGCAGCATCATGGTTCAAAAGATTTTGAGATGGTCGATAGGATTCAAAGTCCTATCGTAACTCTCAAACTAGAGGAGTTTGAAGTTTGACAAGATGGGCTCTTGTATGATCCAGATGCTGAATGGTGGATCAATGCAGATGTTGTCATTATGGACAAGGGTGGCATGACAGAGTTTCTCAATTTACCAGTTCAACTCTTCAAGGTTTTGATTGAGGACATCATCTCAATCACAGATCTCAAAGTATGGAAGACTCAATGGCAGCAAAGCCCTTCTAGGGGTAGAGTCATGCTCAGAGCAAAGGCTCTCTACTCCCTGTTTTCTCTTTTTGAGATTCTCTAGTTGGTTCCTCTAGATGGGCCCTTCTTGCATCAGATCTTGATGTTCCAATGATGATCTTTTTGGTGGTACCGATGCTGAAGCCTGTTGCATGGCTTGCACAACCTCCATGAGGCCTCTCATCTGTTGTAGCAGTAGGTTGAACTAGCTCATATCCACCACTACTACCAGTTGAGAAGGTTGGGGTGCAAGCGATGGAGCTGGAGCCGATTGATCGATTGGTTTCATGTTGGATCAGGTGGTAGTAGTGATGGATCATTGGCAAGAAGCTCTCTTAGGTGGCATCTTGCTAGAATAAATGAAGAAGAAAGAGATCACTCGACTAGGTACTTCTTTTAGAATAAGAGCTCATCCGAAGGTTCAGACCCTTTCTCTAGCGCCAATCTATTAGTACAGAAAATGGATGGCCACCAGAGTGCGCTGGAGGTGGAGGTGACGATCTTGCTGATGGGACCTATAAGATAAAGTCTGGTCTGAAGGTGGGTAGCTCCGACATGGATCTTCAGATGGTCAAGTTAGTTTTTTGGTCAACAAGAATGGAGAACATAGGAGATTAAAAATAGAGAAAAGAGCTTAGAGAACAAAGCATATTCGAAGAGTCCCTTTTATAGATGGAGCTTGTAATAGAATGATAGTGCTAGCCATAACAAAATATCAAAAGATCATTTGGACCACTCAAAGTTTGTTATGAAGAGTGAGCTATCATTTGTCGCGACTTGCTAGCAATTGAATTATTGAAGGAACTATAGGATCATCCTGATCAGATCAGGACATGCAGTGAAATTTAAAATTTTTTAATCAATGATCCGATCGGATCTAAGAGTTCTCAAATTTGATTAGATATATTTGAAATAAATACCAAGAGTTTAGGTATCATATACCACCTGTTGCAAGCAAAATGTTCACTTGCTATAATGATCTGAAAACTATTTGAGATTCTAACTTGATCCGTGCACGTGCCCGGCCTTTACCAGCATCCACTTGGATTAGATCCAGAGGTCTTCTCCTTTTGGATCTAATCTCAAAAAATCAGCAAGGGATCTTTGTTGCATGCCTTCGATCTGATCTCTGGTAGCAGCTCAATCGGCACATGATCGAGATCGCTTCAACTTGAACTTGCAGGATCAGAACTTCAACTCTTGAAGCACTGAATGGCCCAACCCTTGGGCATAGGAGAGAGGGATCAGATGAGGGACAGGAAGGAGGCATGGAGTTGGAGTACCAGAGTTTGGGCATGGGATCTAGAATGGCCAAACTCTTTGGCCTAGGTTCCTATTTATAAACCAAAACAAGGTACCTTAGAGTCCTAAGGCTTTAAGCAATTGACTGGGTCAATTTGCTTGAAGCAAAAGGATTCTCCCTAGCCTCCACACCCCACTTCTAGTTTTTCTCCTCATTTTGTTGCATAAAATAAGAACAAAATGGGTGCCATATTATCTGGATAATGGGGTTTGGCACAGGAATCAGAACTTCCATGAGTTTGAACTATTTCAAACTCTTTTTAACTCGTTTAAATGAATTCAAACGAGCAACCTCCCAACTTTCTCAAGTTTATCCACAAGGGGCACACACCAGGCGTGCACCCTCTTCTCTCTCCAAAAACCACCTGAGGTGCATGACCCAAGAAAAACTCCAAGGGGCACGTGCCCCTCCTTTCTTTCCTGCAAGACCAAGTCAAGACATGGTTTTGTCCTGATTCTCATCATATGAGAAGGATAAGCCCTAATTTGATCAAGACAAGATTTAGTCAAACAAGTACAAATCCATACAGAATTTCTGGATGAGTCAAATCCAATTCGATTGAGTCCAGACCAATCAGAAAATTTATAGAAGGAGAAAGTTAGGTCCAATCGTGTGCTAGCATAATTTTCTTGAACTTAATTGAATCTAATCCAAATCAATCAGACCATGTGAATCCAATTAATGACATCCAGACCCAAACCCTTATTTATATGATCTAGTTAGATTTTTTTCTGTATGGTAATGGGACATGTCGTGATCTCCATCATCGACATCATCGAAACATCTTTTGATGAACTAGAACTCTTTCTGATTTGCCCAATTAGAATCATCGATCATCAAGATAATTCTAATTGATCCCAAAATCCACCAATGATACCTAGTAGTATGTAGTGGCAACCCATCAGAACTAAATACAAACCTCTCACTATAGCCAATTATGTGATTCGATTCTTATATCATGAGTCCTAATAGGATCTAGATCAAGGTAAACTCGTTAGACCCAACACTTGTCATATGATTGAATCATTCAATTTAAGTCTGATGTGAAACCCTAATAGAAAACTCTTTTCTATTATTTCACACACCATGGTCATGGGCTTTAGGACTTGATCTCATGATCACCATAGGACTACTCCATCCCTATCGAGGTTGATAAATTCCATCTTGGTGTGATCCAATTTCTATAATGAACATGCTATAGCCAATATACACCTCTGGATTCCAAATAGCTAGGAGATCGAGTTATGGTATAGTCAAACTATAACACCCTCAAGATGAACTACCAATGCACCTTAGGTCAAAGAACTGGACACATAACTGCAGTATTAAGTAGTCATCGATGAGAAGGTAGACTCTGATATGACTGCTCAAGGTGGTCACGCTCAGTGCTCTTATTTTCAATAAGTACCTATACTCTTGCTCTGGTATCTTCATACCATAGACTTAAGACTCGTCTATCCTATGAAAGTGATCGTACATCGATCTTCCAAATTGATCACCATCCTCATGATGATTTTATGATCGGAAGTAGTTTATGAGTTAATTATGATAACACATACCTTAAATTTTCAACTCTTAAGAATATGTGTTATCATACCCATTAACCCAAATGATGTATCATAGACACTTGATACACAAATGTGATAGAAGAAATAAACTTTTATTAATTATAAATCAAAATTATAAAAAAATCTTTAGAATGTATTTACAAGTGTCGGCCAATCTAGCCTCTAGGATATACATCTAACAAACTCTCACTTGACCTAAAGCCAATTGACTACAAATCTAAGTTCCATCTTCTTAAGGTGGTCTTCAGTCTTTTGTTGGCTCAATGGTTTTATCAGTGGGTCAACCATATTATCCATGGTGTCAACTCTCTTGACCTCAATGTATCTTTTCTTGAGGTAATCGTGGATGAGGTGAAATCGCTGCTCGATATATTTGGATTTTTTATGAGACATTGACTTCCTAGCTAGGGCTAGGGCACTATTGTTATCATAGTAGTATAGAGGGACAGCATTAGATGGCTTCACTCCAAGCTCTGCAACAAACTTCTTGAACCAAAATGCTTCCTTCACAACTTTCGAGGCAGCAATGTATTCAACTTCAATGGTGGAGTCTGCTATCATTATCTGCTTGGAACTCTTCTAGCTTACAACACTCCCATTGCATAGGAAAAGATTTTTAGATGTCAACTTTCAATTATCTATATCAAATATAAAATCTGAGTCTGTATACCCTAGCACCTGGAGTTCTTCATTACCAAAGATCAAAAATATATCCTTAGTCCTTTTCAAGTACATAAGGATACATTTCATAGAAGTTCGGTGCTCTTCATCTGGATTTGACTGATACCTATTTGTGATACTCACAGTATGAGCAATATCATATCGTGTACATAGCAAGGCATACATGAGGCTTCCTATTACCAAAGCATAAGGGATCTTGCTCATGCATTCAATCTCCTCCAATGTGTTAGGACACATCTTATTGGAGAGATGAATACCATGTCTAAAGGGCATAAGTCTCCTCTTGGAATTTTTCATGCTAAACCTTTTCAGCACCTCCTCTATGTACATCTTCTATGAGAGACCCAATATCCTTTTCAATCTATCTCTATAGACCTTTATCTCCAAAATAAAGGATGCTTCACCTAGGTCTTTCATAGAAAACTCAGATAATCATACCTTAATCGAGGTCAACATGAAAATGTCATTTCCAATCAGGAAGATGTTATCCATGTACAATATGAGGAAGACAATAGCACTTCCACTGATCTTTTTGAATACATAGGATTTTTTCTTATTCTTGATGAAACCAAATGATTTGATCACATCATTAAAATGAGCATTCTAACTCTAAGATGCTAGCTTGAGTCCATAAATAGACCTTTGTAGCTTGTTGATCTCCATCACTAGAAGTAAAACCAAGCGGCTATTCCATATAAATGTCTTCTTTAAGATATCCATTTAAGAATGTTATTTTCACATCTATCTATCATATTTAATAATCAAAATATACTGCAATAGTAAGCAACGTGTAAATAAATTTTAGCATGACAACTGGTGAAAAGATGTCCTGATAGTCAATGTCTTCATGCTGACTATACCCTTTTGCCACTAACCTAGTCTTAAATATCTCCATATTTCCATCTGCATCAATCTTTCTCTTAAAGATCCATTTACATCCAATAGGTATAATACTTTTAGATGGATCTACTAAGGTCCAGACTTGGTTTGAGTGCATCGAGTTAATTTCTGACTTCATTGCCTCTCGCCATTTCTCAAAATCGATATCTGATATCACCTCATCATAGATTTTGGGATCATCTCCATGAACTCTATTTTCTATAAGAAATATTTTCTCTACATCCTCTGAAATAATACTTAAGTATCTATCAGAAGGATGAAAAATTCTACTTGACCTATGAGGTGGAGGAGATAGTGTATGGATTGGCTCAAATTGACCGCATTCCTTCAGTTCGTTGGCTCGTTGCTCTTCAGAGACTTTTTCTTAAGCTTAGCTAATCTATCTTTCGATACCTCCATCTTGAATAAATTATTTCTTAAGAAATATGGCATATCGACTCACAATCATATTGTAATCTTCTAGAAGATAGAAATAATATTCTAAAGACTCCTTAAGATATCTAATGAATCGAGCTCTAAGGGACCTACATTATAATTTTTTCACCTACTATCGCTTGACATGGACCGAACAATCCCAAACCTTGAGATGACTCAGACTTAGCTTCTTACCATACCATATCTCATATGGTGTGGTAAGAATGATTTTAAAAAAAATTCTATTCAGTAGGTAAATAGCTATTAGCAGACTATATCCCTAAAAAAATTCAGAAAGGTCTGTGAAGCTCATCATGGATTGGACCATATTTAATAGGATCCTATTTCTCCATTCTAAAATTTCATTGAGTTGAGGCATTCCAAGCAGAGTCCACTATAAGACTATGCCATTCTCCTTGAGATAGTCCAAAAATTTTTGGCTAAGGTATTCGCCATCTCGATCAGATCGAAGAAGCTTAATGGACTTTTCATTTTATTTTTTTACTTCATATATAAATTTTTTGAATTTTTCAAAGGCTTCAGACTTGTGTTGCATCAAGTACACGTACCCATAATAAGAAAAATTGATAGTAAAATTAATGAAGTAGATAAAATCTCATCGAGCGGTACATCAAATAGGCCATAAATATCTATATGTACTAGGGCAAGCAACTCTATGGTCCTTTCCCATGTACCACAAAGGATAGCTTGGTCATTTTGCCTTTAAGGCATGATTCACAAATTGGATATGACTCAAAAATTAATGGACTCATTAGTCTAGATTTTTCTAATTTGTTAATCCTATCTTTGGCTATATGACCTAGCCTAAGGTGCCACAAGTACTTTTTATTTATACTATCTCTAGGTCTTTTCGATCCTAAGGTATTCAAATTTTGCTCGACATACTTAACAGATACATCTACATGTAACTGGTAGAGACCATTTATTAAGAAACCACTTTCAATTTTATTTCTTTCATAAAGAATGATATAGTGGTCCTTAAAGAAACTAATTACATAGTCTTTCTATGCTAGATAGGAGATAGAAATCAAACTCTTGCTTATAGTAGGTACATAAAAATAGTCTCTTAACACTAAAATGCTCCCAGATAGTAGTTACAGAGGGTATGTTTTCATGACCATAGTAGCAATTCTTGCTCCATTTCTAACATGCAGTATCATCTCATCGTCCCTCAACCTTTTGCTATCCATAAGACCCTGCAAAAAAATGCACAAATAAGCACTAGATCTAGAGTCAAGCATCCAACTGGATGCAGAAGAAACCATTAGGTTTGTCTCAATGATGAGTATACCTTTAGAAGGTCCATCTTTCCTCTTATTCTTTAGGCTGGCCAGATAAGCAAGGCAGTTTCACTTCCAATGACCGTCGAAGTTGCAATGAAAATACTTTTCCTTCTTCGCAGCCTTCTTCTTCAACTCTTCCTTCTTCTCTTTCTTCTTTCCCTCCATCTTCTGCTTCTTCACAACTTCTTTTATCTTTCAGAGGACTTTCTTTTGAAAGAAGTCTACTCCATAGCAAGAACTGAGCTCCTTGAACTTTTTAATGTCCCCTCAGTAGTCACCAGCATATTCATCAACTCAACTAGGGTGCACTAAATCTTATTCATATGAAAGTTCATAATCAACTACCCATATGAATCAGTTAAGGACTACAGGATCAAATCAACCTATAAATCCTTATCCATTGACATTTTAAGCTTCTTAAGTTCCTCTAAGTCCTTGATCTTTGACAAGCAATGATCATGGATCGACCGTCCATCACGTATCTACACCTTAAAAAATCTCTTGGACACTTCATAGTGCATTGCGCAACTCTACTCACTATACAACTCTTGTAGGTGAGCCAATATTTGGCTGATAGTCTTTATGTCTTCATATTAGCATTATAATTCATCAGACATCGAGACCAACACATAGCACCTATCCTTATTGTCATCATCCAACCACTTCTTATGAGATGCTCTTTGATCGATGATTAGATAGGTTGGCAGAGGGGGAAGTTCTTGGTCCAAGATATAGGTTAGCTTCTTGGAACTTGTTGGTGCAGAATCTGATCGACATCGGATCGAGCTGAAGTTGAAAAAGAAGGGGTCACCATCGGTGTTCTGTAAAATAAAGTTCCACCTAGAGTCGGTGGTAGTGGCTCCTATAGGACCCTCCGACAATCAAGTCAGCTCCTCTGGCTAACAGGAATAGAGTGCTCAGAAAAGAATTCAGCAGAATTTTTGGGAGGAAGAAGAGAGCTTAGAGAAAATATATCTGAAGGATTTTTTTTATAGATGGAGCCCAAAGCAGACTGATAATGACAACCGTAGTCGTTCGATAGCTGGCTGCTCGAGGTCACATAAAATTTATTATAGAGAGTGGTGCTGCCTGTAGCGGACTGATAGTGATAGTTGTAGTCATCCGATAGCTGGCCGCTCAGGACTGTATGAGGTTTGTTATGGAGAGGGGCGTTGAGTAGACTGATAGTGACAGCCGTAGCCATCCGGTACTGAGCCACTCGGAGCCACATGGAGGGGTGAAGAGCTTTAACATATGTCAATTCTAGAGAAATTCAGACTCCTAAAGAAAATATGACTAGAGAGGATCATCTAGGAGGAATACTACTTAAAATCTGAAAGTAATCCATTGGAGGAATCCGGATGGAGTTCGACTAATAGAGAAGTCTAGAAGGAGTTTGATTGGTGGAGAAGCTCGATTGATGGAGAAGTTCAAAAGAAGTTCGACTGGTAGAGAAGTTCGATTGAAGGAGTTTGATTGGTGAAAAAGTTTGGCTAAAGAAGAAGTCCAAAAGAAGTTTGGCTCCTCGAAAAATTCGACTGAAGGAGAGTTCGATAGGAGTTCAGCTCCTAGAAAAATTTGATTGAAGGAGAAGTCTGATAGAAATTTGACTGAAGAAGAAGTCCAATAGGAGTTCAACTCCTAGAGGAATCCAACTAAAGGAGAAGTCCAATAGGAGTTTGGCTCCTGGAGGAATTTGACTGAAGGAGGTCTAAAAGGAGTTCGGCTCCTGAAGAAATTCGATCAAAGGAAAAGTCTGGAAGGAGTTCGACTCCTGAAGAAATTCGACTGAAATAGAAGGTCGATAGAAGTTCAGCTCCTAAAGGAATCCAACTGAAGGAGAAGTCCGAAACAAGTTTGGCTCCTGAAGGAATCCGACCAAAGGAGGAGTCGAAAAGGAGTTCGACTGCTGGAGGAGTTTGATCGTTGGAGGAGTTCGACCGCTGGAAGAGTCCAGAAGGGGTTCAATCACTGGAAGAGTTTTCAATCGAAGCTCTTCTATGATTACCAGTTACATTAGGCTAAGCATCAGACTGGACTTCGACGGGAGCGGGATTTATCCTCAATAGAACTTAAAATAATTTTCAAGTTTTGGAGCCAATCCTTGAAATTTGGTCAAGTCAATCAATGGGTCTCTAGGATTCTGACTAGGAGGTTGGATGCAGACATTTTTTTATAAAAAGTCAAAGTTTCTAGTTAGACTTGTAATTGACTTAACTAATTTATTTAGAAATTTTATTTTTAAATAAATTTTGGACTCTCACTATATTTTTGGATCCCTACACTCCCTTTGTAGAGATGCAAAAATCTCAATGGTCAAAAATTTTTAGTGGATGGTAGGTCCCATCGATTGGCTCACCACCTTATCTAACAGTTATTGATGATAAGTCAGCTGATGAATGGAGAACTCTTATCCAATATTTTTCTAAACATGTTGCATCGAGCTCGATCTCCAATTTATGAAGCTCACCGTGCCAGGAATATTGCTCCATTCCTTAGTTAAGTTAGACCCACCATTTGCATGAACTAGATTTATAATTGAGATCCTCACCATATCCAGAATATTGAGCCCAATCCATCCTCCAATCTGTAGCGTCCCATGCCTAATAGCTGTGGTTGCATTTTTTTGATGCAACTAAACTATTGTATCCAATTAAGAACAATCAACCCTAGGAAGGGCCTGCACAACTACAACGACGAAAGATCAATTAACTTAAAATTTTCTTAAAAAGATTTTAATTTAGGTCTCTTTAATTCTTGATTAGTCATAACGATTATGACTAACCTAGTGGCATGGGTTAGCTTGAATCGTTAGCAACCCTATCACAAAACTGGGCTGACCCAATCGGCTAGGAAAGTGAGATCGATGGAAGGAATATGCCATTAACTTGCCATTGATGCATCCAGGTGGAGTAGCTCCCAATTAATGACCACCAGTTGTATCTACTAGACTTACCTTAAACACCGATTTATTGAATCAAAATTGATCGGATTAGCCTATAATTCAGGCTTGAATCGTAGAGCCAAATTAGGTCTTGAGATGATCAACCATATATGATTGTAAATCAATTTTGACCAAACTTACAACTATTGGGCTGATCAATTTAAGTACTCTTGATTCCACCTAACCAACTCTTGATTAGATTTGATCAACCGCTCAAGCTAGACCTAATCAAGCTACCCATATGCTGAACCCATGTTTTATGAAGGTATCTTAGATCTAAAAATTTTTAATTTTTAGATATAATTAATTTTATAACTTAAGTTTTAATTAAGTATAACATGATTCAAAAATAAAGCATGTAACCAAATCCTAAGATTTTTGGATCTAGAGTTTAGCAGAAAAGTAAATTTTAATTTTCTAATTGAGGACAGACACGCAGCATCCTTACACGCCATAAGAGCATCCCATCGATTGGAAAGCAAGGGCCTTTAAACCCTTCTTACTCTTATGATCGAACAACCAAGAGAAATGCCTCAATCAGAAAAATAAACTACTACTACAAGAACTAGATGTAGCATATATCGTATATATGATATTAGATCTATTCTACACGTGCTTTGCATACATCTCATGTATCAATTTTAAAAATTATATCTTATGTATTGCATCTAATTACATCTCATGCAAAATCAAAAAATCATATGATCTCATCAAAATAAAATTTTAGATCTATTTTAATCTAGATCTAGATCCAGAACCGCAGCTCTTATATCAGTTGAAAGAACTATAGGATCGCCCTGATCAGATCAAGACATGCAGTAGAATTTAAAATTTTTTAATCAATGATCCAATTAGATCTAAGAATTTTCAGATCTGATTAGATAGATCTGAAACAAAAATCAAGAGTTTAGGTATCATATACCACCTATTGCAAGTGAATCATTCACTTGCTGTGATGATCTAAAAATTGTTCGAGATTCTAACTTGAGCCATGCACGTGCCTGGCCTCTACCAGCATCCACTCAGATCAGATCTAGAGATCTTATCCTTCTGGATCTGATCTTAGAAAATCAGCAAGAAATCTCCTTTGCATGCCTTTGATCTGATCTCCAATAGTAGCTCGATCAACACATGATCAAGATCTCTTTGACTTGAACTTGCAGGATTAGCACTTCGACTCTCGAAGCACTGAATGGCCCAACCCTTGGGTGTGGGAGAGAGGGATTGAATGAGGGAGAGGAAGGAAGCATGGAGTTGGAGAACTAGAGTCTGGGCATGGGATTTGGAATGGCCAAACTCTTTAGCCAACATTCCTATTTATAGACCAAAACAAGGTATCTTTGAGTCCTAGGGCGTTAAGCAATTGACCGAGTCAATTTGCTTAAAGCAGAAGGACTCTCCCTAGCCTCCATACCCCACTTCAAATTTTTCTCCTCATTTTGTCATACAAAATAAGAAGAAAAAGGGTGCCACATTATCTACATAATGGGGTTTGGCACAGGAATCAAAACTTTCACGAAGTTGAGCTATTTCAAACTCTATTTGACTCATTCAAATGAATTCAAACGAGCAACCTCCCAACTTCCTCAAGTTTATCCACAAGGGGAACACACTAGGATGGGACATGCACCCTCTTTTCTCTCCAAAAACCACATGGGATGCATGCCCAAGAAAAACTCTAGGGGGCGCACACCCCTCCTTTCTTTCCTGCAAGACCAAGTCAAAATATGGTTTTGTCTTGATTCTCATCATATAAGATCAAGAGAAGCCATGATCTAACCAAGACAAGATCCAATTAGACTAGTATAAACCCATAAAGGGTTCTTAGATGAGCCAAATCTAATTCAATTAAGTTCAGACCAATTAAAAAGTCCATAGAAGGAGAAAGTTAGGTCCAATCGTGTGCTAGCATGATTTTCTAGATAAATCTAATTGGGTTTAATCCAAATCAATCAGACCATGTGAGCCCAATTAATGATATCGAAACCTAAATCCTTATTTGTTGATCCAATTAGATTCAATTCTATATAGTAATGAGATATGTCACGATCTTCATCATTGACATCATCAAAACATCTTTTGATGGACTAGAATTCTTTCTGATTCGTCCAATTAGAATCATCGATCATCAAGATAATTTTAATTGATCCCAAAATCAACCAGTGAGACCTAGCAGTATGTGGTGGCAATCCATCAGAACTAAATATGAATCTCTCGATATAGCTAGTCGTGTGATTGGATTCTTCTATCATGAGCCCTGATAGGATCTAGGTCAAGGTGAACTCGTCAGACCCAACACCTATCATATGATTAAATCATTCGATTTGAGTCCGATACGAAATCTTAATATAAAACTTCTTTCTATTATTTCATATTGCCATGGCCATGGGCTTTAGGATTTGATCTCATAATCACCATAGGACTACTCCTCTACCGAGATTGATAGATTCCATCTTGGTGCGATCCAATTTCTTTAATGAACATGCTATAGCCAATATGCACTTTAAGATTCCAAATGGCTAGGAGATCAAGTTATAGTGTAGTCAAACTATAACACCCTCAAGGTGAACCGTTGATGTACCTCAGGTCAAAGAACTAGAAACACAACTACAGCATAGAGCTAGTCATCGATGAGAAGATAGACTTTCTTATGATTGTTTGTTGCCAAGAGGAAGCAACTCAAGAGGGGAGGGGGTATGAATTGGGTTCTTATAAAAATTTTTCCAAATTTACTTTCTAAACAAATATGTGCTTTGATTTTAACCTAAGTGATATGGTGGAGATGTGTATGATATAAGCAGCAGCGAATTTGAGATAGTGTATGCAAACTAAGAATCTAAACAATATTAATCAGTAATAAAAATAAAGTAAAGAGAGAATAAAAAGCACAACACAAGCACATAAAGATTTATAGTGGTTCGGTGCAATCCGCATCTACGTCCACTCTCCAAGCTTTTCTTGGGATTTTTGCTATAATCCATCCTTGATTATAGTATGTCTATTTTTTCAGGCTCACAAACAAACCTAGTTGATTTTCACAAGAGCACCAATCAAAACCTTACACCATTAGTTTTCTGAATTCACTATTAATCTAGTTAGTTTTTCGAGCTAACCAACCAAAACCTAATAAGTCTAATTTTGGCTTGGGTGGGCCTAATCCCCAAGTTTCTTTCCTCCAAAGAAACTTATAAAGAAACAAAAGTACAATATGAGAATTTTAGTACAAAAATAAAAATAGAATTTAAACTCTTTAAATCCCAAAGAAGAAGCTGATGATGTGCTCGATCGAAGCTTGACTTTTTTTCAATTTATACTTGAGAGAATGTGGAAGATGTTAGAGAAGATTATTTTGAAGGTTCACTGAAATCTGTGCATAATTTTTTTCTTTTTTCTCTTTTCTCTGGATTTTCAATGTTTCTCACCAAAATTGAAAGATTCTCTCTTTAAATTCCTTAATCTTTCTTTCCAATTGATTCTCCATCTTTAAATATCCTTAGAGATGGTTGGAGAGTGGGTTCTAACCATTGGAAGCTCTAAAATAATCGTTGGAGTAGAGAAATAGCCGTTGGAAAGATTACTGAAACTAGCTATTGAAGGCTGTCTGCGTAAATGGAGAAGTCTCGATTTTTCTTAGAGAAGTCTTGATTTTACTTCGAGAAGTCTCGAAGATTTTGGAGACGTCTTAGTTTCACTTCGAGAAGTCTCAAAAATTTTTGAGACATCTCGATCTCGGAACATAGAAATAAGATTTCTATCTCCTGAAACGAAAAAGTCTCGAGCTATTTTTTCGACCTCTCGAACCTATGCTAGGGCAATGTGTAGGCATGCCAAACAACTTGAAGAAGCCTCCAAATTTTCTAGAGATGGCTCATTTTGTCCTGAAATCGACTCCACTAAGTCTTGAACTTAAAAATTCCTTCTTTGAAGACTTGACTTAGTGAATTTATGGAGATCTTTTCAATGAATATTTCTTTAATTTTAACATCTGAAAAGACCTACATAAATTCTTGAAATACATGATTAGATATATAATATACTCAAAATTTGGTAATCATCAAAATCAATCATGAGGTCAACAATCTCCTCTTTTTTGATGATGGCAAAACTTTAAGTATATGACAAAGAAACTAATGTGAATCAAGATAAGAACAATGAATTAAACTTCATAAAAAAATTCTTAATGAGCCTTAAGTTTATTGCACATCATTATAATATACATATTTTATGCACTCATATCAAAATGATGTTTTAATTGTAATCAATGAGTATTAAAGTTTCAAGCATCAAAAATTTGAGTTTCTTAAGCATTAATCATTCAAGCAAATACTCAATAACTCAAAAATTTGAGTTTCTTAAGCATCAATCATTCAAGCATATACTAAACATACTTCTCCCTCTTTTTGACAATATCAAGAAAAAAAAACTCATGGAAAGAAACATCATCAAAATCATCATCATCCAAATTAATAATATGAATGTATCAAAATAAGAATTGTATCAAGTTTAGAAAATTTATTTATATGAGTCATCTTTCTTTCAAAAATTTATCCTTTGACTCAAAATAAGTCTAAAATATTAATTTAAATTTTAAAAATTATTTTGAATTTAAATATTAAAGGCTCTTCCTCTTTTTCAATAAATATGATTTTTAACTAGATTTTTAGATATGTACTTTTAAGCTTTAAGAGGAATAGTGTTTTTCAAAAGATTTGAATATGAAATCAAGCATAGTATATACTTTAATATTTAATCTTTTCTTTTCTTAAGAAATTTTAGTCAATTAAGCTCAAAAAAAGTATGTATCAAAAGTGTATTGAGCAAAATTAAATGAATAGTATTAAAGCAAATGATAGTCATATTTTTAAATTTATTGCTTTGATTAAAGAATTGCTTTAACATAAATAATTCATAAAGATTTTGCAATGTACATCAAAAATTTAGTATCAAATTTAAATTTTTAAATGAGTTTCAAAATTAAGTTTAGAAATTTATTTTTGAGAAGGAATATGCTGTAAATTCAATTTAACTCTAATTATTTGCCAAGAATGATCATGCAAATCAAGTTTCAAAGGTTGGCACATGAAAAGTTTAGTATTCTATTTATAAATGAGCTTCAAAATTAGAAGAATATATGAAAATTAATTTGTATAGAATAAGAATATGTCTCAAACTCATTTTCACTCCAAATAGTTTTCAAAAATAATTTAGCAATCAAATCACGCATATCAAATTGAATAAATGCGTGAAAACTCAATTTAAGAAGATCATAAATTAATTGATTGAGAAATTAAGATCAAAATTTATTTATCTCAAAATAAATTAATCAAAATTTTCAATCAAATTAAGATAAAAGACATTTTGGAGATACCAAGAAATTATTTTTTTAATATTTCAATAATATGATCTCCTCCTATTTTTCATAATTATAGCTAGATTATTTTATCTTTTAATATTTCTCTCCCTTTTTCTTTCAAATCATGCATATTTAATAGAAATTTAATCATAAAACTTACATTTTCTAAATTTGAAAGGTATTTTTAATTTCAAAGCTTTTTTTAATTAAATGATCATTTTTTCTTGAATATCTTCTCCCCCTTACTTTAGCAAACAAAGTCATTTTTAAAATTAAACAAAATTCAAAAGGGTAAATTCAAATGGGTGTTTACAAAAGGATGAATATAATAAGAACAAACATCAAGAAGATTAAAAGAGTATGATATGTACATCTATCAAAAAGATTTTCTATTTAAATTCAAATCTTTCTTGTCATAAGAAATATTACTTAATTAAGTTGAGAAAAATATATGAGATTCTTTGAATTTATCTCAAAAGATATCATATCAAGAGTATATCAATATAAAATAGATTTGAGACATTATATTCAAATTTTTTGTCAAAAATAATGCAATAACATGCAAGGCAAGAATGATACCATTGATACCAATTAAACTAAAATTTAGACCAAATCATGATTTTTTTGATAATTCAAAATCACTTAAAGGTCAATTTGCAAATTCAGCTTCATACCAACGATTTTAGTTTTGAATTGATAAAAATGAATTAATTTAAATTAAATAATTTTAAGGATTTGAAATAATAAATCAATTTGAATTGATTTAGCAAATCAGTCAAGGCACACCATAAAGAGATTTTCAATTATTCTTCAAAAAGATCATCTCTTCAATTTTTAAGAAATATCAAGTAATTGGGTTCGGAAAATATATGTTTTTTTTTTGAATTTATCTTAAATGATATCATATTAAAAATATAGTTGTGTAAAACCAAATTTGAAATAAAGATATTTTTTTTGTCAAAAAATAAATCAATCAAATATATGATAAATAGTAAGCTGTTTGATATCAATCAATTAAAACTAAAGTTCTCTTAAAATATTTAACTTTAAAGATAAATGATAGCTTTCTTCAAACATCTTTCTTGATATCAACTTCAAAAGATTCAAAAAGATCATTTTTTAAATTCAATTTTTAAAATCAATCAATTAGAATAAGGTATGAATGTTTATTAACAAATTCTCTTTTAAGATCAAAGTGACAATTAAATCGATGATCAAGAAAGATATTCAAGTAAATTTAGAGGATAAAAAAGTAATCAATTGGGGGGATTCTAATAATCAAGTAAAATAAGATTAAATCAAGGAAATCAAGTATGATCAAATCAAGAAGGATCTAAATAATGGTTCTATAAGATTTGGTTCAACTAGAAAAGTTCAAATTCTTAGAGATAAACCTAAGATACAATGCATATGAACATATCAAGCACTTGATTTTTATAATTGAAAGTCCTATCTTCAAGTACTTATTTCATGCAAAATTTTAGAAGGATTTAGATAATTCAGTATCTTTTGATTTAAGTTCATCAATTATAAAATTGATATGGAAAGGCTTAAAATATCATGCTGAATTTTTAAAATAAAATATTTTATTCATAACATAATATATAGAGGAGAGCATGTTGATTTAAAAATCAAAATATTTAAATTATTGCAAGCATCAAAATCAATCATACTTATCAAAGCATGAAAGGAGTTATCATATGCATACATATTAGCAAATCATTAAAGTCAATAAATTCAATAAATCAAACTCTCTATTCATGGAGTATGATCATTTTAAACAATGATAAAATCATCAAAATTAATCAAACATACTCGATAATTATGCTAATAAATAATCAAAGTATATTTAGCAAATAATGATGGCATGATGAGAGAAAAATTTAGATTTTATCAAATATCATCGCCCATCCAATTTTATTTTCAAGGCATCCATCCATAATATTTTTCTCTTTTCATTTCATTGGATCCTTCGTATACCTGCAAAATTACTTCATAATTTTTGGTACCCAAACTTTCTTGGGTTCATTGGAGTTAGTGCTCAAGATTTCTTTTGAAATCCAAATTTGCCTAACCAAAGTATGCCAATTCATTTGAAATTATATTCTAAAATGTTATGGTCAACTTTGTTACATTTGAAATATTTAATAAGATGATTTTTAGTTAAGGCTCTAGTAAAAATATTTTTAGTATATTACTATTTTCTTGAAGAATTAAAACTAGTTTCTATTTTATTGAAAATAGCCTTATTATTATTATTTACCATAAATTGAAGATTTTGAAAGCTAAAGATAAATTTTTCAGTTATGGGTTTCAAAATCTCAATCTTTCTTCTTAATTTTTCATTCTTTCCCAAAAGTTCTTTCTTTTCTTTTTGAAGATTTTTATTTTCTTCGAGGAATAATTTTAAATTTTCATATTCTTTTTTTATTTCAATATTTTTTTAACTAAAAAATTTTTAGATTTAATCCATTCTTTTTTTCTTTAGCCAAAATATTTTTTTCTTTCAAGATATCTTCTTTTTCATTTAATAATTTATTCTTTTCATTAGCTGAAAGAAGATTAGTGTTAGGGGTAAATCCTTTCCTGTCGAAGTCCAACAAGATCTCAAATAACCTCGTCCGGTGACAATAATCATGGCAAACTTCAACAGTGACTCTAGAACCTACAAGGCATTACGAGTTTTATCCAAACAAGCTTGAATAGTGACGACAACTCTCCAAGCAGTTGAGTGTTCGATTCCAATGCAGTCTGACCTAGCCAACTTTGAAGCTGCTTGAACCTCTTCCCAACTAGAACCTATCAAGGTTGTTCAATATTGGTTCGACACCGTATCCATAGAACTTCTCTTTGGATGAACTTATGCAATCTACGAAGAGTAGCATACCTCTACATTCTCGCACTAAGAGCATTGAGTACATAGACAAAACGGCCTCATCTTTCTTTTATTAGCCTTCGGATGGCCTAAAAATAGCTGAGCTCCAAAAGAACGAACGAGTCATAAGAGTATCAAAGTCATCCACCTATCACAACCGCCAACCAAGTTCTTACCCGCCAAACTCCTTCTAATCGCCAAACAACCTCAGAGAAGCCAAATTTCCTCCAAACCCTAGTCTTTTAGACTCCTTCAGCAACATGCCTTTCGGACTTCTCTGGGCCGAACTCCTCCAGTTGGACTCCTATCAAACTCCATCCAGTTGCCCAAAGGGCTTATCGGGGGCAAAATACCCCTCATTGAAGTTCTTGACTGCCGACCTTATTCCTATTGAGATTTGTCAATCTCCTCAGAGATGAGCTCACGCTACAGAACCTTCCGAAAACACATCGAAGTTTGGTGGCATGATCTGAAATGATGAAGGAGAATTATTGCTATATGAATCCTATCCTTTGACTGAAAGTGAATAATAGGATTTAAGTCATCCTCCTTCTAGATGAACTCCTCCTGTTGAACACCTTGATGATCTTCTTCCAGTCATCAGGCAAGCTTCCTTCAGCTGACCTCCTTCTAGTCGATCTCTTTCTAGCCATCCAGAAGGACCTCATCATTCACATGAATTTAGCCTACCAACTCAATACGAACCAACCTATATGCAGATGACCTCAAAGGAGCCCAAACATCTCTGGAACCATTGCAATTGGAAGCTTCTTGTTGCTAATGCTTACTCCCTTTGAACTTCAACTATTGAATCCCAACGGACTGGCACGTCATGACAACCGACACCACTTTTCATAACAAACTCCACATAGCTTGAACGACCTACTACCAGATAGTTACGGCTGCCACCATCAATTTGTTACAGGCTCCATCTATAAAAGGAATCCTCTAGATATATTTTCTCTTTGGGCTCTCATTCTCTTTCTCATTACTCTACTCCTAAATTTTCTGAGCACTCTATTTCCATTGGCCAGAAGAGCTGACTTCATCATCGAAGGATCCTACCAAAGCCACCACCTCTAACTTCGGTTAGGACTTTATTTTGCAGGTCGCCGATAATGATCCCGTCTTCTCCAGCTCCAGCTTAATTTCGACGTCAACCAGATTCTGCACCAATAATTAGGCTTTTTGAGCTCTTAGGTTTTCATCCTTAATTTTTTTAAATTTATTCATTAAGTTATTAAATGCTTCAAACAATTCATTAAATGTAAACTCAAAGGAGTTTTTAGATTTTATGTCATCCTCAATGGCCATGAGGCAAAGATTTTCTGCTTTCTTTTTCTCATCCGAGCTTTAAGTGTCACTATCTCCCCAAATTCCTAGCATAGCTCATTTCTTGATTCTTTTGGGGTGCTTTTTGAGTAGGGTGTTATTTGGCTTGTAGTGACCCCTCTTGTTGCAATTGTAGCAAGTGATATTTTTTTCTCTTTTTTTTTCTTCTTTTTCTTTCTTCTTCATACTTCTCTCTATAAGGAACTTCTTGAATTTTTTTGAGAGAGATGCCATGTCCTCATCATCATCTTCACTCTCTTCTTCATCTTCTTCTTCTTCTTCTTTCGACTCATTGCTTTCTTTGAATTTGGCATGGACTTGAAAGCAATGGTCTTCATCTTAGGCTCTTCTTCTTCCTCCTTTTGACCTATGTTCAACTCATGAGTCATGAGTGAACCTATCAATTCTTCTAGGGATAGCTTGTTAAGATCTTTTGCTTCTTGTATAGCTGTCACCTTAGCTTTCCATTCCTTTGGCAAGGATCTTAAAATCTTACAAACAAGTTCATAGTTAGTATAGGTCTTGCCAAGATCATTTAAAGCATTGATAATATCAGTAAATTTAAAAAATATTTCAGAAATAGACTCATGTTTATCCATTTTAAATATTTCATATTTATGAATAAGCAAATTAATTTTGGACTCCTTAACTTGGCTTGTTTCTTCATGAGTTACTTCTAATTTTTTTCAAATTTTTTTAGCTGATGTACATGTAGATATTGTTAGAAAGCATGGAAGGATAGATTACATTCATGTATTTTAAAACTATTTTAAAATCGTAGTAGGATAAAATAGATTAACTATTTTTATCATGTATTAAATCAAATCTAAAATCTTTTCTGACATGGATCTAAGATATATAAAATCTAAAATTAATTTATGAGATCAGATCTCATACCTTATCATGGGTGGAAGAACTTCACAACCAATGTGTAGGATTGGATGTGGTGCTTCCAAACCTTGGGAGGCCATAGGAGGAGCTAGGGCATTAGCTTCGGGAGATTAGGATAGGTATGAGTCCTAGGGTTAGGACAGGAGTTATCCTAAGTGAAGACAGTATGTAGCCCTATAAAGGCTTGAAGTTCATGTATGAGGACCTTGTGTTAGATGTGTACCCTAGAAGCCAGATTGGCTGACACTTGTAATATACGTTTATGGATAATTTTATAATTTTGACTATAAATTAATAAAAAATTTATTTTTCTATCATAGTGTGTATTTAAAAATGTCTGTGATACATCCTTTGAGTTAATGATAATAATAATTCATATTTTCAAGAATTAAAAATTTAAGATATAAATTTTCATAATTAACTCATAAACTGCTCAGGACTATTGGATCATCACGAGGATGGTGATCGATCCAAAAAGTTGGTGTATGATCGCTTTCTTAGGATACATAAGTCTTATGTCTATGATGTGGAGATACCAGAGCAAAAGTATAGGTACTTATTAGAGAACGAGAGCACTGAGCGTGGCCATCTTGAGCAGTCATAAGGAAGTCTACCTTCTCATAAACGACTGGCTCGATACTGCAGTTGTATGTCAGGTTCTTTGATCTGAGGTGCATCAGCAATTCATCTTAAGTGTGTTATAGTTTGACTATATCATAACTCAGTCTCCTAGTCATTAGAATTTTGAGGTGTATGTTGGCTATAGCATGTTCATTGTAGAAACTAGATTATACCAAGATGGAATTTATCAACCTCGGTAGTGGAGTAGTCCTATGATGATCATGAGATCGAGTCCTTAAGCCCATGGCCATGGTAGTGTGATATAATAGAAAATAATTTTCTATTAGAATTTCACATCGAACTCAAATCGAATGATTCATTCATATGATGGATGTTGGGATTTAACGAGTTTACCTTAAACCTTAATCCTGTCGAGACTCATGATAGTAGAATCTATTCACACAGATAGCTACATTTAGAGGTTCGCTTTCAGTTCTAATGGGTTACCACCATATGCTGCTAGGTGTCATTGGTGGATTTTGGGAGCAATTAGAATGGTCTTGATGATCGATCATTTCAATTAGATGAATTAAAAAAGTTCTGATCCATTAAAAGATGTTTCGATGATGTCAATGATAGAGATCATGATATATCTCATTACCATATGGAATTGAACCTAATTAGATCACACATATAAGGGTTTGGGTCTGGTTATGATTAATTGGACTGAGTCAGTTCAATTAATTTGGATTAGATCCAATTAGGTTCAAGAAAATGATTGAACCTAACATTCTCCTTCTGTAGTCTTTCTAGTTCATCATGGATGAGTTTGACTTAACCAAAACCCTGACTAGAGCTTGGGTTGTCTTAATTCATCAGATGATCTTTAGGATAACACTTGTCATTTTTGGTCACCTACTATTTCTGATCACCTACCTTTTTCTATCGCACACCAAGGTCAAAGATTGACCCTATTGTAAGAAAGAAGGGACTAGGGGTGCACACCCCCTAGAGATTTTCTAGGGATGCGCACCCCCACTTATTTGGTATGACATGGAGAGGGTGCATGTCCCCCTAGGCATGCATCCAAAGTGGATAGGCTTTGACTTGGTCAAATTTTAGAGACCAGTCAAACAGGTTTGATAGAGATCAAACTCTAAGAGAGAAGGAAGAGTCCATCATGCACTAAACTTTCTTTCCTTCTTCCTACCTATTCTGTATGGCATTATATGGAATATTTGGGGCAGCAATTCTAATGTGAGTTGCTATGAAAATTAGTGAAGAAATCAAAATTAAATCAAGCAATTGGTTGCTTAATCGATTGAAACACTGAGTCCTAAAACTTATATTAGAATCCCATACCATTGTTCTTAGTGATTTTTATTTCTATCCTAGTTTCTTTTTAAATATTATTTCTATAGGCCTTCTAGCCAAAAATGATTATGAAATTTTAATAAAGAAATAATTTTGTAATATCATTATAAATGGTGTTACTGTTTTCTGTGGATATTTGAATAATAGTGTGTATATGCTATCACAACCTATTAACGTAGTCTATTCAACTGGCAAGCATCCTAGATTAGATAGTGTGTTAGATATCTATTTATGGCACTGTAGGCTAGGTCATATAAATAAGAACATGATAAATAGGTTGACTCAAGAGGAAATTTTCGAAGTCAATGATTGTGAATCACTTCCAACCTATGAATTCTGTCTTCTTGATAAAATGATCAAGTCATCTTTTACTTAAAAAGGTGAGAGAGCCACTGAGCTCTTAGATCTAGTACATACTAATGTATGTGGACCAATGAGTATAAGTGCCAGAAATGGATATTTCTACTTCATCACTTTTATAGATGATCTATCCAGATATGGATATGTCTATCTAATGAAATACAAGTCAGATTCATTTAAAATGTTTAAATAATTTCGAAGTGAAGTAGAAAAACAAACTGAAAAGAGTATTAAAACTCTTCGATCTGACTAAGAAGGAGAATACCTTTTTGGTGAGTTTCTCACATATCTAGAAGAGAATAGGATTCTCTCCCAATGGACTCCTCTAGGAATACCATAATATAATGGTATGTCTGAAAGAAGGAATTAGACTCTATTAGACATGGTCCGATTTATGATGGGTTTTGCTAGCTTGCCGATATCCTTCTGGGAAATGCACTCAAATTGACTTGTTATCTGTTAAATAGGATTCTAAGTAAGTTTGTAGTTAAGACTCCATATGAGATTTGGACATGACATAAGTCAGCACTTTCACATCTTAGGGTTTGGGGGTGCCCGGCTTATGTCAAACGATTAGTTATAGATAAACTTGGACCAAGGCCTGAGAAGTGCATGTTTATAGGGTACCCAAAGGAGACTAAAGGATACTATTTCTACTATGTTGATGAACAAAAGGTATTCGTCAGTCTTAAGACAACCTTTTTGGAAAAGGAGTTTCTTGATGAAGAAACTGTTGCCTTTAAGATTGAACTTGATGAAGTTCAATAGGTAGAAAAACTGACACTTATAGCTGAACTTGAGTTGGATTTGATTAGATCAGATCTGGAGCCTAGTATACCTGTACCATTAAGACGATCCAATAGAGTATTGCATCATCCGGATAGAAACTATGATTTCTTAATCCAAAATGGTGATTCCATCAAACTCGATGAGAATGATGAGGATCTGATCACTTATATGGATGCTATGTAGAGATCCAATTCTGAGAAATGGCTTGAGGCCATGAAATATGAAATGGAGTCCATGAAGATCAATGATGTGTGGACATTGATTGACCCATCTGAAGAAATTAAATCTATTGGGTGTTAATGAGTTTTTAAAAGAAAAAGAAGCACAGATGGAAAGATGGAGACCTATAAAGCCAGTCTGGTTGTCAAGGGATATCGTCAACATTATGGTATTGATTATGATGAGACGTCATTCTCGATTAAAAGAATGTCATCCACGTACAAGATAAGGAATACCACTGTTGGACCATTTGTCTATTTATAAATATAGGGCTCTTCTTCATTCTTAACGAAGCCATACATTTTGATTATCTTATCAAAATATATGTTCCAACTCTAAGATGCCTACTTCAATCCATAAATGGATCTCTGAAGCTTACACACCTTAGATTCATCTATGACCACTATTCTAATTAATAAGTAGATCAATTTTAATTATCATTTGACATTCTAATGATAAGTAGTCAAATTTTTGGCGCTGTTATCGAAGATTGTAGCATGGTTGCTTTAATTAATTAAAAATTAATTAATTTTAAAAAATAAAAATAAAAAAATAAAAAAAAAGTAAAAAATCTTTTTATTGCTCTTTAATTTTATTTACTTAATTATTATCTTTCATAATTAATTTTTTCTTCATATGATTTAGATTAATTTACTACTTTTCAGACTTAATCAGTTGAATTTACTTTCTTTGCAAAATCAAACAAATCAAAAATCTAAAATATATTTATAAAAAGACAAAATCATAAATCCTAAAAAATTACTGACATCTCATAATACTTAATTAATTTAGTGAAATCAAAAATATAACATAAAATTAATTTTTAACATATTTAAATTTTTTTTTTGATTTGCATTGCATATTCATAATATACTTTAAGGGCACAATCCATTAAACAAGATAAGATGGAGATTTGATCACCTTCCTTAGCCCACAAACTACCATCCTACATATTGCATTGACCTAAGTCTTTTAATTTAAAATCAATTAGATATTGGCCCTTAAGGATACTCGAGTTCATTAGGATAAGAAAATCCTAAAGTTGGACCGAGTTTGAATTGGTTAATTATTTGGTGTCTAAGGCAAGTGGTTCAAACATTGTGTGTTGCTCCAAGAATTGATTTTGATGATTACAAAGCATTTGAGGAGATTACTAATAAATTTGGCTTAAAAAAAGATTTTTTGTATTTCAAAGGCAAAATCATAATTTTATTAAGTTTTTATCTGAGAGCCTCAAGAGCAAGTATAGAAGATTTCTAATCCTTTAGAGGCAATTTCATAATTTTTGGATGCTTAATTTAAGAGAAAATCAAGTTTGAAGCGAAAGGGTCGACCCCTAGATCATTTTCTATTGAAAAGGGCTATTTGGCACGCTGTCTCTGTGCCAAGGATCGACCTCTGCTGTTCCGAAGGCTAAAAATATAGAATAGTTATTTTTCTAGATTTTGTCTCAGAGGTTGACCTAGAGATCAACCCCTGTGCCATGAGTTGACCCCTATGCCATGAGTCGACCCATGAGTCGATCCCTGTGCCATGAGTCGACCCCTGCAATGAAATTTTTTTTACAATGGCTATTTTTTTTTTATTTTGATAGATTTTAATGATTTCTTTAATATCTCCAATAGCTACAAATCTTGTCTAGGATTCTCTCCTCCATATATTAAAGATTTAAAAGACTTTAAATAGAAAAAAATATAAGAGATTGGTGTGATTCAATTTCAGTCCTAAGCAAAAGTCATCTTCAAGTAAAGAAGCCTTCGTTTCAAGTTCACCTACCTCTCAAGAGCTCTTTCAAATCTCCAACAACCTTGAGAAAAATCAGAGAAGCTTCCTCCATTATTGTAAAAAGCCTTCTTAAGATTTTATTTGCTTACGAAAGAAGCTAAACTTGTATTTGATTATCATTAAATCTTTACTATTTTGATTCAAGTTTTGGGGGGATCCCAAAACTTGGAAAGGTTGATCCTAACCTTGAATAGGATTGTATTGGATTGGCTTGTACCCAAAAAGTAAGTATTCTAGCTTGGGATAGTTAGGGTTGGAGATTTTTAATGGTGTATTCAGTTTGAATATGGTTAGTGGATTTTAATTCCCAAGTAGGAGCTTGGGGAGTGGATGTAGGTGCAAGAAAAGCACCGAACCACTATAAATCTTGCTTGTTTGTGGTGTGTTTTCTATCTTTCTTTCCTTAGTTTGTTAAATTCTTGCTTTCTAATCTTTTATATTTTTCTCTAACCTAAATCGCTTCACACACACGTCTTGCATATCATAATTCAATCTTGATATCTTTAAATTAGCTTTAAAATTTTAAAAACTCAATTCACCCCTCCTCTTGGGTTGCATAGCTGGGCAACAAGTGGTATCAGAGCTCGATGCTCTAGCCCTATTTTGATTTAACTATCAAAGAGCCAAAGATCTATGGCAACCTAAGTTAGTATTTCTCTAGCTGAGGGGCAGTCCATAAATCAACCTCCACTTTTTAATAGGACAAACTATACCTATTGGAAAGCTCGGATGAGAATTTTCATACAAGCACTTGACTATGATATATGGAGTATCATAGTTAATGAATCACACACACCTACTAAGATAATTGATGGTGAGAAATTAATCAAATCTGAAAAAAAATGAGATGAGACTGATAAGAAAATAGCTCAACTCAATGCAAGAGCTATGAATATTTTATATTGTGCTCTAGATGTTAATGAATTTAATCATATTTTAACATGCATGTTGACTAAAAAAATATGGGATAGGTTAGAAGTAACTCATGAAGGCACTAATCAAGTTAAGGAGTCAAAAATTAACATGCTTGTACACAAATATGAACTTTTTAAAATGGAGCATGATGAGTCAATAACTGTAATGTTTACTAGATTTATGGATATTATAAATAGTCTTAAAAGTCTTGGTAAGTCTTATTCTAACAGTAACCTTGTGAGGAAGATTCTTAGATCTTTGCTAAGGACATGGAAGGCCAAAGTGACTGCAATCCAAGAAGCCAAAGATCTGAATATTTTATCCTTAGAGGAGTTTCTAAGATCACTAATGACGCACAAGCTAAGCATAAAACAACATCAAGAATAAGATGTTAGGAAAAAGAAGACAATAGCCCTTAAATCCACCACTCAATAAGAGGAGGAATCTGATGAAACAGAAGATGAAGAACAAGATGAAGAAATAGCTCTCATCATAAGAAAGTTCAAAAGATTTTTGAAGAGAAAACAAGGGATGAGGAAGAGGCTACCTACTAAAGGAGAGCATAGCAAGAAAAAGGATAGGGAGCAGTCCTTTATTTGCTATGAATGTAAGAAGCTGGGTACTTTAGGTTTGAATGTCCTCAACTTGAAAAGGTTTCCAAGAAATACAAGAAAAAGACTATGGTAGCAACATGAAGTGATAGTGATAACTCAAGCTCCGAAGAGAAAGAAGCTCATGAACAAGCCAATCCGTGCCTTATGGCACATGAGAATGAGGTAAGTGCTAAAATCTCAAATGAATTTATATTTGAAGAACTTCAAGAAGTCTTCTATGATTTAGTAGATGATTTAAAGAAGTTAGGAACTAAAAATAAAAAACTTAAATTAAAAAATCAAATCTTGCTAAAAGAAAATGAAACTATCATAAGTGAAAAACTAGTCTTAACTCAAGAGAATCTAAATTTAAAAAATAACATTGGCAATTTAAAATCGATAGTTGAAAATTTTATTTTGATTTTAAATAAATTTTATATGATTCTTGAAAATCAAAAGATCGTTTATGATAAGGCTGGTCTAGGCTATAACCTTTTAAGAAAATAAAAATTTTTGAAAAATATTTTTATAAATTTATAAAGTAATAAATTTTTAAATATTAATTAATTTAAATATGGTAAATTAGGATACAAATCTTATATATGCTTCTCTAAAAATTCAAATATAAAAAAAATATGGATTCCAAAAGAAACCATTGTGACTAATCTTAAAGGACCCAAGAAAACTTGGGTACCTAGAGTAAGGACTTAATTTTGCATGTAGGTGTGTCTTGCATCCAAAAGAGAAAATCGAAGATGGTATCTTAATAGTGGATGCTCAAGAGACATGACCGATGATGAGTTTCAATTCATCACGCTTGATGCTAAGAATGGAGGGATGGTTATATTTGGAGACAATGGCAAAGGAAAGATCATTGGTATAGGTATTGTCGGTATCACTCCCTCCAAGTATATTGAAAATATTTTATTAGTAGATAGTTTAAAATATAATCTCTTAAGTATTAGTCAACTTTGTGACAAGGGTTACAAAGTTATTTTTGAATCTTTATTATGCATTGTAACTAGTTCCAATGATGATGGCACTAAGTTTGTTGGTCATAGGCATGATAATATTTATATGGTAGATTTGAATGATCTTTCTATGATAAACATGCAATATTTAGTAGCTATGAATGCCAAAATTAATGAGACTTGTTAGCTTTGGCATCATAGGCTTGCACATATTAGTATGCATTCACTTTCAAAGCTTATCAAAAAAAAATTAGTTATCGATTTACTAAAATTAAACTTTGAAAAAGATAAAATTTATGATGCATGCTAACTAGGTAAACAAATAAGAGTTTCATTCAAATCTAAGAATATTATTTCAACTTCTAGAACATTGAAACTTTTGCACATGGATTTGTTTGATCCTACAAGAACAACAAGCTTAGGTAGAAAACGTTATGATTTTGTAATTATCGATGACTACTCACATTTTACATTGATTTTCTTTTTAGCACACAAAGATGAAATCTTTTATGTTTTCATAAAGTTTTACCGAAAAGTTATAAATGGAAAAGTGTTTTCAATTCAAAGCATTTGAAGTGATCATGAAATCAAATTTAAAAATCAAGACTTTAAAAAATTTTGTGATGAAAAAGAAATTAGCCATAATTTTTCAGCACCTAAAACACCCTAATAGAATGGAGTAGTAAAAAGAAAAAATAGAACTCTAGAAGAAATGACCCATACTATACTATGTGAAAGCAACCTTCCAAGATTCTTTTGGGTGGAAGTAATTAACACGACATGTTACATCTTAAACCATACCCTAATCAGATCAATTTTAAAGAAAATATCTTATAAGCTTTGGAAAGAAAGAAAATCTAATATTGCATATTTTCATGTTTTTGGTTATCGATGTTTTGTTTTGAACAATAGTAAAGAAAAACTAGATAAATTTGATGCAAAATTCGATGAAGCTATTTTTCTTAGTTACTCTTTTAGTAAAGCTTTTAGAGTTTTTAACAAAAGAATCTTAATAGTAGAGGAGTCAATACATGTTATTTTTGATGAGACTAATGATCTTCCATCAAGGAAGAGTGAGGATATTGATGATGTAGATCCTCTTATAGAAGGAATGAAGGAGATCATCCTAAAGGATTCAACAATTCAAAATAAAGAGAATCATGAAAACAAGCAAGAAATTGAGAGTGAAGGATAATAAGAACAACCTCAAGGTACAAATAATCTTCCAAAAAAATGGAGGTATGTTCACAATCATCCCAAAGAACTAATTATTGATGATCTTACACTTGGGGTAAGAACTCGCTCTTCACTTAGAGATGCATATAATCATTTTATATTAGTTTCTCATTTTGAACCCAAAACCATTGATGAAGCCGAAAAAGATTATAATTGGATAAATGCAATGCAAGAGGAACTTAATCAATTCAAAAGAAATAATGTATGGATCTTAGTATCAAGACCTAAAAATTATTCAATAATTGGTACAAAATGGGTATATAGAAATAAATTGAATGAAAATGGAAATGTAATTAGGAATAAAGTAAGATTAGTTGCAAAGGATTATAATCAAGAAGAAAAAATTAATTTTGATGAAATTTTTGCACCTGTTGCTAGACTAGAAGTAATTAGACTTTTACTCGCTTATACATGCTTTATGAATTTTTAGCTATTTCAAATAGATGTTAAAAGTACTTTTCTAAATGGATATATTACCGAAAAAGTTTATGTAGAACAACCTTCCGATTTTGAAAATCATGCTTTTTTAAATTATGTTTTTAGATTAAACAAAGTATTATATGGTTTAAAACAAGCACCTAGGGCTTGGTATGAAAGGCTAAGTAAATTCTTGCTTAATAATGAATTTTCAAGAGAAAATGTAGATACAATCCTTTTTATTAAAAGAGATCATGATGACATCTTAGTAATACAAATATATGTTGATGACATTATATTTGGATCTATTAATGAAACTTTATGTCAAGATTTTGCTAAGCTCATGCAGGGGGAGTTCGAGATGAGCATGATGGGTGAACTAACATTCTTCCTCAGACTTCAAATCAAACAAATAAAAAAAGAAATCTCCATCACTCAAAGCATGTATACAAGAGAACTACTCAAGAGATTTAGGATGGAAAGCTCCAAAGCAATTGGTACCCTCATGAGTCCATCATGTAAGCTTGACAAGGATGGAGGTAAAAGTATTGATCAAAAACTTTATAGAGGCATGATTGATTCTTTATTGTATTTAACTGCTAGTAGACTAGATATCATATTTAGTGTTTATTTATGTGCATGATTTTAATCTAATCCAAAAGAATCATATTTAAATACTATAAAAAATACTTAAATACCTAAAAGAAACTCAATCCATAAGTTTATGGTGCTCTAAAAATTCATCAATTAATTTAATTGGATATTCAGATGCAAACTTTGCTGGATGTAAATTAGACAAAAAAAGCTTTAGAATTTACTTTTTTACTTTAGGATGTAAATTAATTTACTTTTTTACTTCATGTTTGAATTTCTTGAACTTTTAAAAGCTAGACTTGTGTCTCATAAGATACACATACCCATACCGAGATAAATCATCGGTAAAGGTTATGAAGTAGACAAAGTTGCCTCTAGCCGATATATCAAATGGGCCACACACATCAGTATGTACTAGGGCAAGAAGATCCATGGCCCTTTTCCCATATCCTACAAAGAGAGCTTAGTCATTTTGCCATGAAGACAAGATTCACAAATTGGATATGACTCAAAAGTCAACGAACTCAATAGTCCGATTTTCTTCAATTTGTTAACCCTATCTTCTGCTATATGACTTAGTCTTAGGTGCCATAGATACCTATCATTTGGACTATCCCTAGGTCATTTTGGTTTTATGGCATTCACATTTTGCTCGATATTAAAAATAGATACATCAATATGTAACTGGTAAAGATCGCTAATAAGGAAACCACTTGTAATTTTATTTATTTTATAAAGAATGTTATAATGGTCCTTAAGAAAATTAATTACATAGCCTTCTTGTGCTAAACATGAAATAGAAATCAAATTTCTGCTTGCTGTAGGCACAAAATAACAATCATTTAATACTAAGTCTAAACCAGATGATAGTTGAAGAGGATATATTTTCATGACCACAGCAGCAACTCTTGCTCTATTTTCGATGTATAGGATCATCTCACCATCCCTCAGCCTCCTACTATCCTCAAGATCCTGCATGAAAGTGCACAAATAAGCACTAGAATCAGAGTTAAGCATCCAACTGGATGTAGAAGAAATCGTAAGATTAGACTTAATAACGAGCATACCTTTAGAAGGACCTGCCTCCTTCTTATTCTTCAGGGTGGTCAGGTAAGTAGGGTAGTTTCGCTTTCAGTGGCCGTCAGTGTTGCAATGAAAATACTTTTCTTTGTCAATGGCCTTTTTCTTTAACTCTGCCTTTTTCTTCTTTCCTCCTTCTACCTTTTGCCTTTTCACAGACTTCTTCTTCTTTCCAAAATACTTTCTCTTAGAAGAAGTCCATTTCATAGCAAGCATTGAGCCTTTAGAATCTTTCATAGAAAGCTCAATAGTAACCAGCATGTTCATAAGCTCGGCCAGAGAATTTTGAAGTTTATGCATATGGTAGTTCATGATGAACTACCCATATGCATCAGTCAAGAATTGTAGAATTATATCATTCTATAGATCCAGATCCAACTTTGCATCGAGCTTCTCAAGCTCTTCTAAATCCTTGATCATCATTAGATAATGATCTTGGACTGACTGTCCATCATGCATTTTAGCCTTGAACAGTTGTTTAGTGACTTGATACTTGGCTGTGCGACTCTGTTCACCAAACATCTCTTGTAGATGAGCCAATATTTGGTGGGCAGTCCTGATATCTTCATGTTGGTGCTGAAGCTCATCAAACATTGAGCCCAACATGTAATATCTAGTCTTATTATCTTCGTCCATCCACTTATCAAGAGACACTCTCTATTCAGCGGATGGACGAGCTGGTAAGGTGGGGGGTCCTGGTCCAATACATGAGTTAACTTCTCAGAATCCAAAATAATTTTGAAGTTTTGAAGCCAATCCTTGTAATTAGATCTGATCAGTCTATGGGTGTCCAAGATACGTGCAAGTGGGTTGGATGTAAATATTTTTCTACAGAGAGTCCAAGTTTCTAGTTAGATATTATAATTAAGATTTGACCAATATATTTAGGAGTTTTATTTTTAAATAAATTAGTTCTCACTATTTTCTCGGATCCCTACACTCCCTCTGTAGAGATGCAAAAATCTCTACGATTAATGATTTTTAGTGGATGGTTCGATCCCACCAACTGACTCATCACCTCACCTAACAGTTATTGGTGATGGATTAGCCAATGAGTGAACAACTCTTATTCAATGATTCTCTAATCATGGTGCATCCAAACTTGATCTCTAATTGATGAATCTTACCATGCCTGGAATATTGATCCACTCCTTAGTTAAGTCAGACCCACCATATACACAGATTGGATTCCTAATTGAGTCTCTTACCATATCCAAAATATTGAGCCTAATCCATCCTCTAGCCCATAGCATCCAATGCCAAATAGACATGGTTGTATCTTTTTGGTGCAACTGAATTACTGTAACCAGTCGAGAACAATCAACCTCAGGAAGGATCTGCATATCTACAATGGTAGAAGACCTTAGACTTAATCTTTTCTTAAAGAGATTTGATTTAGGTCTCATTAAATTAGACTTGACATAGTTATAACAATTATGACTAATCTAGTGGCATGGATTAGCTCAGATTATTGAACCACCTCAGATCAGAATTGAGGTCCAACAAACATGGCCAGGTAAGTGAGACCAGTGGAAGGGATATGCCATTAACTCGACAAGAACGCATTCGAGTCGAGTAGCTCCCAATTAAAAATCTAGTCGATCGTATCTGCCAAACTTACCTTAGACACCAAATTATTGAGCCAGAACCAATCAGATTAGCCTACAATCCAGACTCTAACCACTGAGCCTAATTAGGTCTTAGCTTGATCGATCACTCATGTGATTCGATCTTGACCCAGACTTAATCCTATTAGGCTGGTCAATTTAAGCACTCTTGATCCCATCTAACCAACTCTTGATTCAGTTTGATGGACAACGCTAGACCTAATTGAGCTACCCAAGATCCGAATCTAATTTTATGAATCTATGTCTTAAATCTAAATCGAATCTAATTTTATGAATCTTATTAGAATCTAAAAATTAAAAATTTTTAGATTTAACATATTTCATAAATCTTTAATTCTTAATTAAGTTTAGGATTCACAAATAAAATATGTAAATAAAATCCTAGGATTTTAGGATCTAGGATTTTGCAGAAAATAAGTTTTTGGATTTCTTGAATTAAGGATGAACGTGCAGCATCCCCTACACATCATAAGAATACCCCATCAAATGGAAGAGGAGAGGGCATTTAAATTCTACTTTATTCTTATGACCGGACGGTCAAGGAGAATGTCTTAATCAGAAATATAAAAACTACAAAACTAGTTAGATCTACATCATATATCTCATATATAAAATTGATCTAACTATAAATATATTTTGCATACATCTCATGTATCATATCATACATATTTTTTAGATTTAAATTATCTCATAATTATTTAAAAAATTAAATTTAAATTGATCTTATCAAAATAAATTCTATACTAGATAATTATGTAGAACTATTCTATAACTAGTCTAAACATGCATTCATCATATCTCATATGAATAAAAATTAAATAATTTTATTTTTTATTTTTTAATCTTATTATAATATTTATAATATTAAAAATAGTAAATAAATTAATCTAAAAATTATAACTTAATTAAATTAAATTATGATCATATAAGACTATATATAGAACTATTCTATTCTATAACTAGTCATGCATCTTGTAGAACTTAGATCTAAATTATTTAATTTTTAATTTTTTTAAGTTTAGATCTAATCATATATTATGTGACATCTAAAATTATCTAATTATTAGATTAAAATTAAATTATAATTAGATCTAAATTATTTATAGGAACCTAGCTCTAATATCAGTTGAAGAAAAAAATCTGTTTCCTGAGTCAGGTTCGTTCAAATCTAATTTGACCAAGAAGAATATTTTAAATTTTTTTTTTAGATCTAAATTAGATCTGATATATTTTAGATCTAATTTGATGGATCTAATAAAATAAAATAAATTAAGTTAAATTAGATTTAATTTATATCTTGTTCTTGGGTAATCTTATTACCCTGTGATGATCTTGCTGATTGACTGAAGTTCTGGATATAGCCATGCAATCGCCTGACCTCTACCAGTATCCACTCAGATAGGATTTAGATATCTTCTCCTCAATCTTTCCTCCAAAGATTAGATCTGGATCTGATCTTGAAGGTCTTCAAAATAATTTTTGAATATCTGATGTCGTCTCTTATAGTAGTGCTGTCTTCTTCCTTTCTTATCGTCTTTCTCTTGCCTGGATTGCACCAAACTAAAGCCCAAAGCTCCTTAAAAGTGGAGAGGAGAGAGAGGATCAAAGGTAGGCATGGAGGAGAGAGGGAGATGGCTATGTGGCATGGGCAAGGGGAGAACCTCTCTAAACTTTGGCGCAGATAGGATTTATATAGACCCTATTGCGCCACATAGTGCCACATCATCCCGACCAATCACGTCTCTTCGTATAATTAGATCTAAATCTGATTGATGGAATGACATCATTTGATCCAATCAGATGAGAGCCCCTCTCCAACATCCTTAGGTGGTGTCAAAACTGATCAAAGTAGAGTCTTAGGTGGTACCTAAGTTTATTCCATGAAGCAACCTAGAGTCCCATCTGTATGGAACTCCAGGCGTCATTATCCTTAGGTGCATGCCTCCCTAGGTGTGCACCCCCTTCTTTCCTCTTTCTAGTAGGGGGACAAACCCTATTTGCTCTCTTATGGATGCATGACACATAGGCAGATGTCTAAGCATCAAAGGTCAACATTTGACCAAAGTCAAAAGATAAGAATTAGCAGGTGATGAAAAATGGCAGGTGTTATCTCAAATTTATCTCATAAATTAAGACAACCCTTTTCTAACCTAGATAAGCTTCAGTCAGATCAGGTAAAGGTACCTGAGTGAGTCCAAATACATTTGGCTTAGTTGAGACAATATTTAATGATTGTTGAAGGAGAACTTTAGGCTCAATCATGTACTAGCATGATTTTCTTGAACCTAATTGAATCTAATTCAAATCAATTGAATTGGGTTAGTCCAATTGATGATATCCAGATCCATAATCTTATTTGTGTGATCTAGTTAGGTTCAATTCTATATAGTAATGAGATATGTCATAATCTCTATCATCGACATAATTGAAACATCTTCTAATGGATCAGAACTTTTTTGATTCAGACAACTAGAATGATCGATCATCCAAATCATTCTAATTGCTCCCAAAATCCACTAGTGACACTTAGCAGTATATGGTGGCAACCCATCAGAACTAAAAATGAATCTCTCAATGTAGTTATATGTGTGATTAAGTTCTTCTATCTTGAGCCCCGATCGGTTTAGGGTTAAGGTGAATTCGTCAAACCCTAATTTCTGTCATATGAATTAATCATTCGATTCAAGTCTGATGTGAAAATCTTAATAAAAACTCTTTCTATCATTTCACTCTGCTATGACCATAGGCTTATGGACTTGATTCTCATGATCATCATAGGGCTGCTCCTCATCTACAGAGGTAGATAGATTCTCTCTTGGTGCAATCTAATTCCTACAATGAACATGCTATAGCCAACATACACTTCAGAATTTTGGATGGCTAGGAGATCGAGTCATGGTGTAGTCAAACTATAATACCCTCAAGGTGAACTGCCGATGCACCTCAGGTCAAAGAACCAGACACACCATTGCAGCTTCGAGCCAGTCATCGACAAGAAGGTAGACTTCTTTATGACTGCTCGAGGTGGTCACGTTCAGTGCCCTCGTTCTCTAATGAGTACCTATACTCTCACTTTCGATGTCTCTACATCGTAGACTCAAGACTCATCTATTATAAAGAAGTGATTATACACCAATCTTTCAGATCAATCACCATCCTCGTGATGATCCTATGGTCGGAAGCATTTTATGAGTTAATAATAAAAATTCATGTCTTAAATTTTCAACTTTTGAAAATAAGAATTATCATTGCCATTAACTCAAGGAATGTATCACAGACACTAAATATACATTATGATAGAAAATAATCTATTTTATTATTTATAGTCAAAATTATAATTTTGCCCTTAGAAGTGTATAACAAGTGTCAGCCAATTAATTCTGGCTTTTAGGGCACACATATCTAACACTGGTCTCATTCGAACCATCACATAGTCTCCTTCCATAAATTCTTGGGCACGTTGATGAAAATCTGTATTCTGTTTATAAACTTTATTACTAATGTTAATTTTTTTACTGATCTCTTTACGTAGACTCTTGACATGCGGTGCAAATGGCTCTACAGATTTGGAAATCCTAATATGCATAAGCAGTGGGATAAGATCTATTAGTTTTCTAGGTTAATATCTATGAACTACTTCAAAAAGACTCATGCCAATGGACCTATTAATAGAGTTATTATATGCAAATTCAGCTCGGTGTAGTAAAAGATCCCAATTACTCATATGTTCCCCAATCAAGCAATGCAACAATTTCCAAGACTCCTATTGACCACTTCAGTTTGACCATCTATTTGTGAGTGAAAGGCAAAAGAAAATTTAATTTTGTGCCTAGAAGGTGCCATAGGATTTTCTAAAAGTAGCTCATAAATCTAAAATTTCTATCAAATATAATGGTTTTGGATAATCCGTGTAATTTAATAATCTCATCCAAGTATATTCTTGCAACTTTAGATGCATCGGACATTTGGCAACAAGGCAAAAAATGGGCCATTTTTGAAAACCTATCTACAACCACTAGAACGGAATCATGCTTCCTAACTATCTTAGGTAAGCCTAAAATAAAATCTATGCTAACGTCTTGCCAATGACAGTCTGGTATAGGTAAGGATGTGTATAGGCAAGTATTCTATTTTTTCTGCTTGGCCACAGTACACGTTCTACACTAGACAACAATTCAAGCGACATCTCTTTTCAGGCTTCGCCAAAAGAACCAAACTTCTATCAACTCTATGGTTTTATTCCTACCAAAGTGTCCAGCTAATCCTCTAGTGTGTAGTTTCCAAACTAGAAAATCTCTTAAAGATGTACGAGGAACACACATAGCTCCTCTAAATAAGTAACCATCATGAAGGATATATTCACTGTATTCTCTAGATGGTTCTTTTCATAAAGTGGCAAGTATGTTGCCAAAATCTGGACACTCTTTATAATCTTTTTTAATCTTATCAAAATCAGCAACCTCTATACTAATAGTGGACAACAAAGTATGACGATGACTCAAGGCATCAACAGCACGATTCTACACACCCACACGGTATTTCAAAATAAAAGTATAGGCTTGTAAAAACTTGATCCACCTATCATGTCTATGATTCAGCTTTTTTTAAGAATTTAGAAATCAGTGGGCTTCATGGTCTAAGTACAAAATAAATTCTTGCTGTAGTAGATAATGTCTCTAGTATCTTAGGGCTTGGACTACCGCATAAAACTTTTTATCGTAGGTAGAATACTTGAGTTTAGAATTGTTAAGTTTCTTGCTAAAATATGCTACTGGATGACCTTCTTGACCAATGGCACCATCAATCCCAACTCCTGATGTGTCGCATGCTACTTCAAAAATCTTGAAAAAATCAGGTAGACGTAAGACTGGGGCATGGATCATTCTATTCTTAATGTCTAGGAAGGCTCTATTGTCTACCTTTGTCCATTCAAAATCTTTCTTTCTAATGTAGTCAGTGATGGGAGCAGCTATAGTACTAAACCTTTTATGAACCTATGATAAAAGGTTGCTAATCCATGAAAACTTCGCATGTCATGCACACTCTTGGGTACCGACCACTTAACTATTACTCTAATCTTTTTAAAGTTAGCAGATACACCACTAGGGATAACAATAAAACCTAAGAAGATGACACGGTCCATCATGAAAATGCATTTCTTAGGATTGACATACAAGCTTTCTATTCTAAGAACTTGGCACACTTTTCGAAGATGATCTAAATGGTCCTCCTTAGTTCGACTATAGATCAAATGTCATCAAAGTACACGACTACAAACACTCCTATAAATGGTCGTAGTACGTGGGTCATCAATCTCATAAAAGTACTAGAGGCATTGGATAACCCAAATGGCATCACCATCCACTCATATAAACCATCTTTCATCTTAAAAGTAGTTTTTCACTCATCTCCCAATCTATTTCTTACTTGATGTAACCACTTTTGAGATCAATCTTAGAAAAAATAGTAGCTCTGACCATCATATTTAGCATGTCATCTAACTTAGGGATGGAAAAATGGTGCTTAATAGTGATCTTATTAATGGCACGACTATCTATGCATTCTTTATGTACCATCCTTCTTTGGAGTTAATAATGCAAGAACTGCACAAGGACTTAAACTCTCTCATGAATTTCTTGTTCATCAGCTCTCTAACTTGCCTTTGTAGTTAAACATGCTCAGTGGGATTCAACCTATAATGGGATAAATTGGATAGAGTAGACCCAGGTACCAAATCAATAGCATGTTGAATTTTTCTCATTAGCGGTAAGTGATCTAGGAGATCCTCAGAGAAGACATCATAAAATTTACTAAGAAGGCTAACTACTTTCTTGGGATGATCTATCTTATGGTCCTCACGAACTTCTCTCATAGCAAGCATCCAAACTGGTGATTCTTTACTCATGGTCATCTTTAATTTCTTAGCACCTATCAGATGGAGGCTTTTCTTTTTGATATTTTATTTTGGTCCATCGCCTATCTTTCTATTAGTAGCCTTAGGTGGGGAAGGATTGATCGTGATCTTCTTATCCTTATGAGTGAAACTACAGGAGTTAGTTTGGCCATAAATCATAACATCATTGTCAAACAGCCAAGACTGACCTAATATGATACTTTCAACTTCCACGGGTAAGACATCACACCAAACATGATTCTGGTAAGAATGGAGCTGGATGAAAATATGACATCTAAGTTTAATAGGAATAGAGGAGGAATCTATCCAAGACACACAGTATGGCCTGGGATGATTTATAGGAGCTAATTCTAATTGCTTAACCATATTGGTGGAGATAGTATTGATACAGCTACCGCTATAAATGATCACCTTACAAATTTTATCACTAAATTTTATAAAGATATGAAAGATAAAGGTCCTACTCAGTGTTCACTTTTCTTAGTCTGTGCTAGAACATACCTAATGACTCCCAACCTAAGGTCTGACTCTGGTGTAACAAAACCTAGGATATCCTCAGTACTCTCAAACTATTTGGCTAAGTCTGGATCAGCTTCATAAACTTTTTTCTCAATATTTTTTAGAGTTTTCTCCCCTAATTCTTTCATAAATAAAGATCGATTGGGGTATTGTGCAGTAAAATGATCATAACCATGGCACTTGAAGTAGTGGGATCGAGAACGACTTTCCTTAGATAACTCTCCTATAACTCTTTTTTCTTTATCTTCTTTTCTCATAATAGGATTTATAGGTAGAGGTCCGTTACTAGGAGCCTAGTTAGTATTGGATCTCGATCTAGAAGGGGTTACTCAACTAGATTCAAGATGATGAATGATCGAATATTTTTTTGAGTAAGTCTTTGCTACTGATCTAAAACTCTTTGTTAGTAGGAGACGGGGAGGTATTTTTCTCTAAGTTTTTCTTTCATTTCATCTCAGGTTTCTATCGGATCTTGTCTTTTCTAGTTGAGAAGATGCTCAACACTTTTCTAATAAAGTCGGACTTGCGTAACCAACTTCATCCTAGCAAACCTAACTCTCCTTACTTCAGATATTTCATATCATCCAAAATAGTGGTCCATGCCTGATTTTCAATCTAAATACATTCTTGGATATAGACAACCATCAAAACTTGGGGCTTTGATCTTCACATTCCTAAGGATATGCTCATCTTGGTAGAACTAGTTAGGGTGCGAGCATGCTGCTATAGATTGATCTAGGTCTAGATTCCTTCTTCTCTATCCTATAGGCAGTTGGAGAGACTCAGGTTCGATTGTCTTTGCCTAGCTTCTTCTAGTACTGCTATTCTTTCACTTATGGTTTTCATAAAATCTTTAATGTCATCAAACTTCTCAGTCAGGCATTAATGATGGCTGCTGTATTAGAATCCATGTTGGTACTAGATGGAAAAGTAGGACATTGGTACTAGATACCTGATCTAGTCGTAATGCAAGTTTAGGATGCAGGAATAAGATGCAGTAACAATAATAATAATAATAATAATAAAATATTGAAAAGTGAATTATAAAATTTAAAATGTAAAAATTTAACTTGCAGGAATTTAAATTATAGAATTTAAACTAAAATTCTAACCAATCTGGCTTTGATACCAAATTGATGTGGGACAACCTACAAGAAAAGAAAAGATCAAGCTTTCTTCCATTCGTCAATAATAAATCATGTCCGACCATGGCATATTATTTCTAGGATAGGCAGTATAGTTTATTGAAAAATATATTCTAAAGCCAATCATTTAAGTTATAGATGATTAAAATTAGTATGTGAATTATTAAATAATAATAGTTATTTGGCTAATTCATCATAAAAGTTTTGTCTTTCTTAAATAAAGTTCTAAATTATGATGAAGTCCTTAGAACCATACTTAATCGATAAAGAAGGATTTATCGAATGATTCTTAAATTATTTACGATCAAATGATAAGTTATTAACAAGAACGATAACTTATCGAGAGCAGATCACTATATGTCATATATGTTGGTTGTCCTCATAACCAAGAGATATAGAGATATTGGTATGGCATCCAAGTGGGATGTAGAAGTATATTTGTATTGTACATGATCAATATAGTACTCTGTTGTCAAGAGTAGTTAGCTAAGGCCAATGGATAATGTCCCTTCGATCAAAGATCACCATGGTGACTTACAAGCAACTCACTGTACTTTAGTATTGGATTGTTTGTATTTCTAATATAGGTTTAGAAGACTTTTGGATATAGTCAAGTACTTGTAAAATCGATGTATGAGTCAATATGGTAACCATAGGCTTGGGTTCTAAGAATGTTTCTTTGCATATATTCGACCTATTCGAACATCGGATACTATTGCTAGATGGTCATTTTGATTGGTATAGGAATTGATTTTTGTGCTATCGACTTAGATTTAAACCTATAGGGTCACACATATAAGAGGTTGTAACCTGATCAGATGGTTGATCGATGATTTAGAATCATTTTAAGGTCAAATAATTAATACGATTGATATTTTACCTAATGCAAGTATTGCAAGAGGATCGATTAGTAATTAGATTGCTAATTGGCTTAATTTGATTAAGCAATCAAGCTGAGATCAAGTCCAATTGAATTAGATTCAATTATAATTAGTTTAGATTTAATTTGATTAAGTTTAATTGATTTATTGGATAAATCAATTGTAAGAAAGAACAAGTTCCTGTTCGACTAGGACTTGAATGTACCTAATTTTTAATTTAATTAAAAATTAAATCTAATTTAAATTTAATTAAATCTAATTTAATTAGGCTTTTAATTTGATTAGAATTTTTTATTAAAGGTTGGCTCAAAACTATTTTGAATTGGGTTCAAATGGTCTTGACCTTTTCAAAATAGAAGAGTCCTAGTTAGACTTGGACTCCTTTCCTTGCACCACCTAAATGCCTATGCCCATATTTAATTCTAGAAAATTATGTGAATTATTCCATGCTAATAAGAGCTTCTCCATGCCCTACCTAGAGTTTTTGGAATTAAATTTAACTTGGTCAAATTTTCAAAGTGGTTTGGATTAGAACTCTATTTGATAGAGTCCTAAATTCTAAAAACTCCTCCCTCTTTGCGCTACCTTTCTCCATGCCTTAATTTTTGTTCGTCTATTATTTTTCCTAGGGAATGCATGACTTCTTGGTCCTCATGCAGAAAAAATAGGTTGAGGGGCGTCCAATAGTTGGATGCCCCATAAGACTCCATCCTTTCCTTCTTTGACTAGGTCTTTTTGACCTAGTCATTCACAACTTTGTGCTGCCTCCTATTATTTTGGGAAGAGGGCATGAAATCCCTCTGGTTTTCCGTGATAAAATAGAGAAGAGAAAGGATGAAAGCGTGGTGGTTCATGGCATAAAATTTCATGAAGACAAGGTAAGAAAGAAGAATGTCTTCTCTTGTCCTTTTATTTCAAAGACTTTCTCTTTTATTTTTGATGGATTTTTCTATGATAAAAATCTAAGAGAGAGAGGGAGTGAGTGTTAGGGATGAATGCAAAGGAGTTGCGGCATGATGGTTTAATTTTGGAACATGATCTGATCATATCCTAATGTGAGAAGAAGAGAAGAAAGTCTTCTCTTAGGGTTCATTACAAGATCTTTTGCGATAAAATTATTTATTATAAAAAAAAATTATTATAAATAAAATTATTTGTGATGAAAAAAATTCTATCATAAATAAAGATTATTTGAGATGCAAAAAATTTATCATCATAAATAATTAATTATTTATGATGAAAAATTAGTTTTCATCATAAATATTGATTATTTATGAAGGAAACATTCTATTGCAAATAATCTAAATAAAATAAATTACTTAAAAAATAAAAAAATATTAAATTATTTATGATAAAAAATTTACATCATAAATAATCTATTATTTATGATGAAATAAGTTTTTCATCATAAATAATTAATTATTTACCATGAAATATTTTCATCATAAATTATCTAAATAAAATAAATTACTTAAAAAATTAAAAAAATAATAGATTATTTATGATAAAAATATTACATTACAGATAATCAATTATTTATGCTAGAAAAAAACTACATCATAAATAATTAATTATTTATGATGGAATATATCTATCATAAATAATTTATAAAAATAAATTATTTAAAAAATTTAAAAATGATGTAACATTTCCATCATAAATAATCTAAACAAAATAAATTACTTAAAAATTAAAAATATCAAATTATTTATGATGGAAATTTTACATCATAAATAATCGATTATTTATGATAGAAATAGGATTTGCATCATAAATAATCAATTATTTATGATGAAATATTTTCATCATAAATAATCTAACCAAAAGTTTAAATTTAAAAAATAAAAAAATATAGATTATTTTAAAAATAAAAAAAGGGTAAAGATGTGCCATGCATGATTGACGTGACAGGGTTGAGAGGTGCGAGCACATCCACTATTAGCTAGCCCATAAGTAAATTAATATTTTTTTTAATTTTTTAAAAATTAATATTCTTTTAAAAAAATATTTTTATTTTTTTCTAAATATTATATAATTTTAAAATTTAAAGTTTATCTTTATCGTTCATTATTTAAGTAATTATCATGCAAGCATTGTTACAAAATATCATCTCGATCTGGTAACTCTAGTTTTATAGATCGATAAAATTTGATTTCAATGGTCATGAATGACTGCATGATGATCTGATAGATAGAAATCATCGATAGATCTAAAATTTTATAATAATAATTTTTATAATATTTATAGTATACTATTAAAATTTTACTTTAATCAGATTTTATTATCATGATCAATTTAGTATGGGATGATTTGGATCGTTAAATAAAAAATGAGTGATCAAAAGATCAAACAACATTCGATTAAGGTGATTGTTTAGTTAATGATCTTTGCTACTACTTTCATCATTTATATAGTGGTGATCATAAAATTTAAACCGTATGTATATAAACTATTCACGTTAAGTAGATCTTACAAAAACAAAAGTATAATTATATAAGGACCTTAAGAATAAGTACCAAGAGATATATAGTTTTAGATCGCTCATATATGTGTGGTTTGAATTTTATGATCTCTACCGTACAAACGATCCAAGTAGTAGCAAAGATTATTTACCCAAAAAATTATCTTAATTGGATGTTGTTTGGCCATTTGATCACTCTTTTTAATTTAACGATCAAAATCATCTCATACTAAATTAACTATGATAATGATGTTCGATTGAAGTAAAATTTTGATAGTATACTACAAATATCACAGAGATCATCATTATAAATTTTTAAATCCATCGATAGTTTTTATCTATCAGATGATCATGCGATCGTTTGTGACCGTCGAAATTAAATTTTATCGATCTACAAAGCTAGAGCTACCAGATCGAGGCAATTTATTATGATGATACTCACATGATAATTACTTAAATAATGAATCATAAAGATGGATTCCAAATTTTAAAACTATGTAATATTCAGAGAATAATAAATTTTTTAAAAGAATTCTAATCTTTGAAAAATAAAAAAAGTTTAATTTACTTATGGGCTAGCTGACAGTGAAAGCACTTTCATAGCTCAATGCCATTGCATCGACCATGCATATCATATTTTTATCTATTTTTATAAAAATTTTCATCATAAAAAATTTGATCTTTTTCAATTATTTATATTTTTATATGTATGAATAATTATTTATGATGGAATATGGATTTCCATCGCAAATAATATTTATTTACAATGAAATATATTTTTTGTTGCAAATAATACTTATTTATGATGGAATAATTTTTATCATAAATATTCTCAACTTTTTTTTAATTTTTTAAATTATTTATATATGAAAAATTATTTATGATGAAAATTTTTTATCATAAATAATTATTATTTATGATGAAATTTTACTTTTCATCATAAATAATGTTTATATATGATGTAATATTTTCATCACAAATATTCTCATCTTTTATGAAAAATTATTTATGATGGAAATTATCATTGCTAATAATCATTATTTATGATAAAAATTATTTTCTATTGTAAATAATTTTATCAAATATTTTAAATATTTTTGGAGAGGAAAATTTTTTTTGAAAAAATAATTGGTGAGAATTATTAGCGATGAAAAATTATTTTCCATCCCTAATAATACTTTTAGCGATGAATTTGCGTCGCTAAAAAGTCACCACTAAAAATTCTTTAAATATCCTCTTCCACTACGTTCACATGAAACCCCCTCATCTTCTCTTTACTCCAACTAAAATCCACTCTCGCCCCCTCCCTCATCTTCTCTCTCCCCTCCTTGTCTTCCATCGGTTGGCGACCTGGTCTCCCGCTGCCACCGTCGTTGTCACCATCGTTGTCGCTGCTATTGTCATTGCCATTGCCATCGTTGATGGTAATTTTTTTTTCTCTTTCGATTATTTGGGGGGGGGGGCGCGTGTTTCCATGCGGTGGCTCATGCCGGGCGGCAGGGCACAGAGGGTGGGTGCTAGCTGTAGGGGGTGGGGGGTACGTGGAGTGTGGGCCATAGGGTGGTGGTGACGGGATGGGTTGGAGGGCTGCGAGAATCGATGGTGGGTGAGGGAGGAGCGTCGGGATGGGTTGGGGGCCGCGGGCATCGATGGTGGGTGGCGGAGGGGCGCTATAGAGGGTAGGGGCCGTGGGCACCAGTGGTGAGTAGCAGAGGGGTGCCGCAGACAGTGGGGGCCGTAGGCATTGATGGTGGGCGGCGAAGGGCCGCCGTAGAGGGAGGGGGGCCATGACGATGTTCGAAAAAAAATATTTTAAATTTTAATGAATAATAAAAATAAATATAATAATAATAATAATACTAATAATAATAGTAATAATAATAATAATTATAATAATTATATTAATAATAATAGTAAAAGTAGTAATAGTAATATTAATAATAATATTAATAATAATAGTAATAATAATAATAATAAACAAAACTAAGAATCTAGTGAAAATGTATGCCAAGTATAAAAGTTGGTTCACTAAGATATTCATCTGTATATTATACTTGAAGGCAGTCTTTTTTTACTTGGACTGGTTTGAATGTAAACAGAGCCAAGTGTGTATTGATTGAACATGTGCTTCATTTTTTTTGTCAAGTCTTTTCTTTTAGAGATTCTTATATTAAGATGCACATATGAAATTTTTTTCCTACTTTCTACCTAGTATTCGGTGTGTATTTGGTTTGCTAGATAATTTTCTTGTTTTGTATAATAAAATCGTTGCTAATTTTGTAAAAGCTATTCTAGATAATCTACATTCTTCATTAATATGACACATATTTGTGTCTCTACTTCCTAGGGCTAAATTATACCTTATTATGTAGGTCTGTAAAGAGAAACAATTATAACATACCCAGTTAGGTTGAAGGATTTGATATAAGAACCTTATAGTTCTTTGGCCAAATGTGAATTTTATAACTGTACTAACTTGAGTTATCCTTTCATCACAAGGATCCTCCACTGCTGCTGCAAGTACCAATTTTTTTATATCATTTACACTATCACATATTCAATTTATATTGAATTGCATGGGCAAGATTGGCACAAATGATGGACCTAGGTAAATGACACTGACTTACTATAGATACTAAAGCTTCTATCTAAAATTTTGTTGTTATTAAGATGTCTTCATTATGATCCAATTCATTAGTTCTTTATTTATGTAAATGACATATCAAATGGCAATTTAAAATTTAACAACCTCAACATTAATTCCAGTCTTATTTAAATATCCAAATACTATGTAAAATTTTTGCTTTCCATCATGTGTGTGTGTTATATCCAATCTTGCTATCTGAGATGGCCCAAACTTGAAAGGCAAGTGTTATGTTATATAAATCAATCTTGCTATCTATAATCGATACATGGTGAGCAATTATAAAGAGCAGTTACATCTTTGTTATTAAGAGCAATCTAGAAATATAAAATATCATCATGGCAATTTTATATCCAAATAAAGAAAAGAGGTAATAGCTCATAACAAGAAAATAATTTCTTATCCCTTGATTTCTACCTCCAACTTTAGTAGATCTCTACTCCATACCTATATAAACAGAGCTAGGGATCCCAAAATAGGCAGACTCTGAGAGGAAGAGACTCCCACAACTCAAAGTTCTCATGGTGAGAAGCTCATAAGCCCTCATCCATCGTACATTCTTCTTCCTTCTTTTAGATCTATAGGTTCCTTCTTTTAGATTTATAGGTCACCAAAAGATCGAGTAAGTTCGATCTCATCAGAAGATCGAGTAAGTTCAACCTCACTAGAAGGTCGAGTAAGTTCAACCGCACCAAAAGGTCGAGTAAGTTCAACCTCATCAGAAAGTTGGAAAGGCTAATTAAATCTAACATTACTAACTAATTTGAATATTAACTATGCAGGATTGATGTGCCAAAAGTACCATGAATCAGATGAGACAGATAGTCTCGCATTATGGGGGTTCCAGGCCATTCACTCGCCATATAGAGCAGATGGTAAGTAATTCTTATTTATCATATTTTAACTCTTTAACTATTTAAAAAAATATATTTATTATTTTTAAATTATAGAGAGATGTAGAGAGTGGCGAGCTTCCTGATAGGATCGAGATCTACTAGTGGATCCATCAGCGATGGTTAGGAGACTGGATGGTCGGGAGTCAGGAGCTTTACGTAAGTTTTTCCAACTATTTTTTTCATTGGTATTTTGATTTTCAGTACAAACTTAGAATAGCTATAACTTTAATTTTCAGAATTGTATGATAGACATTAGATCCCAGCTTTACCTAAAGGGCTCGATCGCATCCACAAATGATGAGATCTATGATCAGATGCTTGGTACGAGATCCTGTTATGTTAGGAGGCTAGGGCATGGGATCAGAGCTTCTACATCTTCATGCTCATCCAGAGTTGGCATCCATGCTACCTATGATGCCCAGCTGATGGAGATACAGAGACAGATTGCTGAGGATCGATAGTGGACTATTGAGTTGACTGGATGCATCGACGAGTACCAGCTGTTCTAGTCATAGATGATGGAGCGGGTAACGCAGAGGGAGTAGATGATGCAGCTAATGAGACAGTAGCAGGCGGGTCCGCGTTCCTCTAAGCACTCTCCTTCTTTAGTCCATTCTCTTTCTCCAGATATTATCGATGCTTGATGGCCAACGACTTATTTTCTCTTATTTTTACTTTTATTTTGGATTTTTTGTATTTATGTACCAAAAAATACTTTCTATAATGAAATACTTTTCATATAATGAAATGATAAAATTTATTATGGATGAAATGATCAAATTTATTTATAAATTTTTTATTTTAATTTTATAAATTATAAATATATTAAAAATATAAAATATATTTATTTATAATTTTTTTAAAAAAATAATTTATGATGTAATTATTTATGATGAAAACTTTATGTCGTAAATATAATTATTTACAATGGAAATTATCCATTGTAAATAAAAATTATTTATGATAAAAATTTTTCATTGCAATCAAAATTTATTTACGGTGAAAATTTTTTGTTGAAAATAAGATAATTATTTGTGATGAAAATATTTCATCAAAAATAAATAACTTATTTACGATAGAAAAAAATTTATCAAAATGTTCAAAATGTTTTTAATACAAGGAGGAAAAATGAAAAAAAAAAATAAAACTAGGAGGTCTCAGACCTCCGGGAGAATAGTGAAAGAGTCTGGTGTAGCCTCAGTTGGCACAGGCCCTTCAACGATGGCAGGAGCAGATAAGGTCAGAGGTGTGGTGGAAGCTGGCTCAGTAGGTGGGAGGTTGGTTGTAGTGGTAGATAGATCCATCGCCTCCTCAGAAGCCCCTTCATACAAGAAGTTAAGGTTAAGCTCCAAAAATTTGCTAGCCATCTATTCTTCATAGAGCTCGTAACCTTTATTGAAGGCCTCCTGACCGAATTTGACATTCAAGTCTTTCATTTTAGAAGAGACCTTGAACTCTTCTATTGCTCGGACCAATGCCTCTGAGACCTGCCTCAAAATCTGCTCTTTTAACTCGATGGTCTTGGCTTCAACCTTTTTTCTCTGCTCTTCTTTCAGGTTTAAAGTTGCTTTCAGCTCCACTGATGTTTCTTTTTCTTTATGGAGTGCTTCTTGAAGAACCTCAATCTTAGTAGATTTATCCTTGAAAGAGCGGTCAATCTCATCTCGCTTCTTAATTAGGCACTCGACCTTGGCCTGATGATCCTCTTGGACCTTCATCAATTCTAACCTCAAGCGGTTCAGCGATCTGATGTAGCCCAATAGTTGATGGTCCATCTATTTAAAAGATATACATATGATGATGAAATAGGTTGTGCGGATAAGTAAACATTGAAAAATTTAAAGAGAAAAGAAGAACGAGGTGACTACCTCAAGAAAGAATCCTAGTAAATCCCAAGCATGCTGGTCGACATCGACGTCGATGATTCTATCTACAACTTTGGGTATGGTAAACCCATCAACCAAACCCCTAACGACTTCATGATTATTGAAGGGGTTCTTTCCTATTTCTTCGTCAGAGCTATTGGGCCCGTTGTGGTGGACCTTGCGCTAAGACTTTCTCAGGGCCCTCTTAGTCTTCTTCTTTTCCCCATCTCTCCCCCCTCTAGGGAGAGGCTCTAGAACTTGGGCCTTAGCGGGAGGGCTCGGTGGCATTGGAGGATCGATGGCCTCAACAGTAGTGCCAAACTCAGCAATGGGGGGAACTTTGACCTCGAGAGCAATTTGAGGGGCACTCGTAGCATTAACGGGGGCCATGGAGATCGTAATATCGACCCTCATTTTTTTCGAGCTCTCACCTGGTACCTTCCCTTTTCTCTTGCGAGTGGGGAGTTCCCTTGTGAGCATTTCGATCGTCTGGACGTCCATTTCTACAATGAAGAAAAGAAGGATACAGTCAGAGAGAAGAAAGAGAAAGAAAAAGGATAATCCATAACTTCGATTATGTACTTGTTGGATTCAAGGGACTGAGGTCGAGGTTGAATAGAGTTTGTTCTTCTATTAGCTCGGACATCAGAGAAGCACGAAAATCTTTGATCTTACTAACCGACTCTCGATCCTTTTTTTCTAATTTCGGGGCTCGATGGATAGAATCCCTCAAGTTTTCCCAAGGTGGGAGTCCTAAGTCTAAGGTCGGGCAAGAAATGAAGATGAATTTCTCTTTCTAGCTATGGATGGAGGAGGGAGCACCATTGAGCAATCTCTTCTTTCTGAACTGGGATGAAACATACCACCAGTCCTTTATAGTAGGATGATGCTTAAAGATAAAGAAGGTTCAAAAGAGTGAAGTAGTGGATTGGACTTCGGTAGACATGTAGAGAGCAAGGAATCCTATTATGAATCTAAAGAAGTTTGGCACTACAGAAGCTAGAGAGATATCTAGAAAATAAAAAAGAGCTACAACAAATGTGGAGAGAGAAAGCCTTAATTCGGCATGGAAGGCCTTCAGATACAAGCAGAATCGACCTGGAGCAGGGGCGCAAGCTCGATCACTCAGCCCAAGAAGTTCCAACTTGTACTTAGCAGGCACCCCGTATTGGATCCTAATTAACGATAGATCTTCCACAGTCAAGGAGCAAGGAATGGTTTTCGGTATGGAATTTAGCCGAGGTGCTGTAGGTTCAAGTTCCATTTTGGTCTCAGGATTTTGGGAGTTTGGGTCAGCCAGACTCCTAGAACCACTAGACCAGGAAACCTCGGACAACATCTAGATCAAACTAAATCTAATAAAATCTCCAAAAAAGCTAAAGAAAAAGGGACAGAGGAAACCTGGAGAAGAAACACAACAAAACCCACCTAGAAGAACCTAGGAGGTTCATAGAGAAAAAATATATGGAAAATCTCAAAAATCAAGAGGACAAGGATGGAGGACTAACCTAGGTTGATCAAAAGCTTGAGAAGAAGATCGAGAGAGATGGAGAACGATCGAGAGGAGTGTCGACGGCTGGATTTCTCCAAGATAGCAGGACCAACAATGATGGAGTGCTTGGGGATGACGGAATATGGGAGAAGAGAGGAAGAAGGAGTGCACGAATGAAGATGAGAGGCCATGGAAGAAGGATGAATTTAAATAGGAGAACAAAACTAGAGGAGGTTATGATCGTAGGACTTCTTCGGCTAGCTCTGACCCGCCATGCTTTCCATTCACACCCGCTGCCTGATAGAGCAATAATTATGCCATACTTCGAGCTCCACGATAGATGGGTTTTCAAGAGAATTTGTCATCTCAGCATTAAACCCTAGCACCAATTTGAGAAAAGATAAAAAATTTCATTCTCCTAGAGCAAGAGGCTGCCAAAGAACTTTGGCTATGGCAACTTCTCTATACTCCCTTCATTCAAAATTCAAACTCGGGAGTAGAAAAATAAGTGTTGAGGGTAAAAAGATCCCTATCGAAGTTCTTGGCCAAAGTCCTTGATCACCGACCTCCCTCCTGTTGGAACTCATTAACCTCCTCAGCGACAAATCTGCACTGCAAAACTTCTTTAAAGCACATAAAAGTTCGGCAACATGATCTTGAATAGCAAAAGAGAATTATTGTTATACTGACCTTGTCTTTAGACTAAAATGAATGACGAGATCAAGGCTTGGTCGCACTCCTTCCGGACGATCTCCTCTAGTTGCACTTTTTTTGGATGATCTCCTCTAGTCATACTCTTTTCGAACGACCTCCTCTAGTCATCCTTCTTCTGGACGATCTCCTCCAGTCACTCTTCTTCTGGCCGAACTCCTTATGATCGCCCAGGAGGATCTTGTCATCTATGCAAATTCAACCCCCAGCTTAATACAAACCAACCTATGTGCAGACAATCTTGGAGAAGTCTGAACTTCTCCAAAACTATGATGATAGGAAGCTCTTCACCATCAATAGCTATTCTATCCAAACTCCTACAAATAGATCTTAACCACTTGCAAATCATGATAAACGATAACTCATCCTCCATAACAAACTCCACATGGCTTGAGCGGCCCACTACCAGATGGTTACGACTGTCACCATCAATTTGTTACAAACTTCATCTATAAAAGGGATCCTCTAGATATATGTTTCTCGAAGCTCGCTTCTCCTTCCCATCACTCTACTTTTTTATTTTTTGAGCACTCCATTCTAGTTGGTCAGAGAATTAACTTGAGTATCGGAGGATCCTGTCAGAGCAATCCACCTTCAGTTTGGACTTTATTTTGCAGGTCCTATCGGTGGCCTTGTCTTCTCGACTCTAGCCACCTCCGACGTCTTCACAGATTTTCACACCAATAGATTCCTTTTCAAAATATAGTGTATCAGAAAGGAGAAATTAAACTTTGTTAGACATGGTTCAATCCATTATAGGATTCACTAGTCTGCTTGTTTCAGGGTTGTGCTCTTATGACTACTTATTTTACTCTAAAAATTTACATCGAGTAAATCTGTTGTAAAGACTCCATCTGAGATATGGATTGGGCATAAATCTAGACTCTCTTATCTTCGGGTTTGGAGTTGATCGGCCTATGTTAAAGGTTTGCACACAGATAAACTTGGATTTTGGTCCACTAGGTGTTTAAAGGTTATTAATTCTACCATGTTGAAGAACATAAGATGTTCATCAGTAGTAGGGCATTTCTTTTGGAAAAAAGTTTCTTAGAGAAGGAACTGATGTCTATCAAGTTAAACTTGGAAAAGTTTAATTGATAGAAAGAATTGATATAATCTAGTAAATCTATAGAATCATATTTAATTAGATCAAACCCAAAGCCCATTAAAGAGGCACCATTAAGAAGATCCAGTAGTGTACCATGTTATCCAGATAGATACTTTATATCTAGATCTGGGATGGCAATCTTATTGAGCTCGATCAGAACAATAAGGATCCAATCACCTATACGGATGCAATATAGTAGTCTGACTTTGAGAAGTGGCTTAGAGCCATAAAATTTAAATTGGAGTTCATGAAAATCAATAGTATATGGACACTAGTTGATTCACCTGAAGGGATAAAATCCATTGAGTGTGAATGGATTTTCAAAAGGATCAAAGTAGTGGATTTTCAAAAGGATCAAAGTAGCACAGGTGGAAAGGTAGAGACCTATAAAGCTCATTTGGCTATTATCTCGAAGTTGGAACATACATTTTGAACGTATATCTTTGTTATGAATAAGGAGGAATCCTGTATTTGTAAGTAAGCAAAAAGTTCTATAGTGCTATTTTTTGTGTTATCTGTGGATGATATTTTCTTAATCAAGAATAGTATTTCGATATTGTAAGAAATAAAGGTTTAGCTATTTTCTAATTCCTCCTTATACAAGATCAGATATGGTTACTCACTAAGGATAGTGAGCAGATATCAGTCTGATCCAAGTGAAAACCACTGAAAGATTGTATAAATAATCATTAAGTATTTGGCAAATACTAAGATCTAGTAATTCAAGTATGAAGATACTAATATAAAACTTATGGAATATTTTGATTTCAATTTTTGGTCAGATTAAGATGACAGTAAGAGAGTGTCGGATCATACCCTCATTGTAGAAATAATCTATTGCAAAGGTTTCAAATAGGATATTGTAGCCTATTCAATTAGTGATGTAGAGTACATCATGGCATATGATGCTACCATGTAGGTTGTGTAGTTGTTGAGTTTCATTAGTAGGTTGGAAATAGCACCCTCTACATATGGTCCAATCCTATCATAGCATTGGAGCTATAGCTCAAGCTAAAGAATCGAAGGACCAACATATTCTGCATCACTTTCACCTTAGATATTAGATTTGGATGATGTCGACCTTTAGAAGATCGATGGAAAAGTAGAACTTGATCGATCCATTTGCTAAGGCCTCGAAACTAAGAAGTTCTACGAACTTAAGTGGAAGATGGGATATTTGAAATCATTCTAATTGGCTTTAGTCCAAGTGGGAGTTATTGAAAAAATATATCCTAAAGCCAATCATCTAAGTTGTAGATGATTGAAATTAGTATGTGAATTATTAAATAATAATAGTTATTTAGCTAATTCATCATAAAAGTTCTATCTTTCTGAAATGAACTTTTAAATTATGATGAAGTCCTTAGAACTATACTCAATCGATAAAAGAGGATTTATCAAATGGTTATTAAATTATTCACGACCAAATGATAAGTTATTAACAAAGATGATAACTTATTAAGAGTAGGTCGCTGTATGTCATATGCGTTGGTTATCCTCATAACCAAGAGATGTAGAGACATTGATATGGTATTCGATGGGATGTAGAAGTATATCTACACTGAACATGACCAATGTAGCACTCTACTATCAAGAGCAGCTAGCTAAGATCAATGGGTATAAGTATCCCTCCGATCAAAGATCACCATGATGACTTGCAAGCAACTCACTGTACTTTGGTGCTGGACTGGCTGTATTTTTAATATAGGTTTGAAAGATTTTTGGATACAATCAAGTACTTGTAGAGTCGATGTATGAGTCAAGATAGGATTGACCACTTCTGATTAACTTCAGGAAGTGAATGTCTCGCTGTATTTCAATTTAGAAAAACCTAGGTCTGAGTAATCCTCATGGGAGTCATAGGATTTGCAAAACTTTGAAACATAATATGGATGACTTGTATCAGTGTTTGACAGTGTATTCAAAGTCATCTTTAGCATTATTGGTCAAAGGGATGAATTATACGGTAACCATAGGCCAAGATTCTAAGAATATTTCTTTGCATACATTCGATCTATCTGGACATTAGGTAGCATTGCTAGATGGTCATTTTGATTAGTACAGAAATTGATTCTTATGCTGCAAGCATAGGTTCGAACCTATGGGGTCACACACATAAGAAGTTATAACCTGATCAGATGGTTGATCGATGATTTAGAATCATTTTAAGATCAAACAATCAATACGATTGATATTTGATCTAATGTAAGTATTGCAGGAGGATTGATTAACAATTAGATTGCTAATTGGCCTAATTTGATTGAGCAATTGAGCTAAGATCAAGTCTAATTGAATTAGATTTAATTAGAATTAGTTTGGATTTAATTTGATTAAGTCCAATTGATTTATTGAATAAACCAATTGCAAGAAAGAACAAGATCCTATTCGACTAGGACTTGAGTGTACCCAATTTATAATTTGATTAAAAATTAAACTTGATTTAAATTTGATTAAATCTAATTTAATTAAGCTCCTAATTGGATTATAATATTTTATTAAATAGGTTGACTTAAAACTATTTTGAATTGGATTCAAATGGTCTTGACCTTATCAAAATAGAAGAGTCCTAGTTAGACTAAGACTCCTCCTTTCCTTGCACCACCTAAAAGCCCATGCCCATATTTAATTCTAAAAAATTATGTGAATTATTCCATGCCAATAAGAGCTTCTCCATGCCCCCCTACCTAGAGTTTTTGGAATTAAATTTTACTTGGTCAATTTTTCAAAGTGGTTTGGATTAGAACTCTATTTGATAGAGTCCTAAATTCTAAAAGCTCCTCCTCCCTCTTTGTGCCTACCTTTCTCCATGCCTTAATTTTTGTTCACCCATTATTTTTCTTGGGGAGTGCATGACTTCCTGGTCCTCATGTAAAAAAAATAGGTTAAGGGGCGTCTAAGAGTTGGATGCCCCATAAGACTCCATCCTTTCCTTCTTTGACTAGGTCTTTTTGACCTAGTCTTTCACAACTTTGTGCCAGCTCCTATTATTATGGGAAGAGGGCGTGAAACCCCTCTGGTTTTCCATGGAAAAATAGAGAAGAGAAAGGGTGAAGGCATGGTGGTTCATGGTGCAAAATTTCATGGAGAAGAGCCTTCAAATAAATTATCAAAAGTTGATGATAGAGAAGAATGTCTTCTCTTGTCTTTTTGTTTCAAAGACTTTCTCTTTTATTTTTGATGGATTTTTCTATAATAAAAATCTGAGAGAGAGAGGGAGTAGGTGTTGGGGATGAATGCTTCAAGGAGTTGGGGCATGATGGTTTAATTTTGGGACATGATCTGATCATATCTTGATGTGAGAAGAAGAAGAGAAGAAAGTCTTCTCTTAGGATTTCTTTGAGAAATCTTCTTCTCCATCTTTTATGAAGTTTTTTACCATAAAAAAATCAGAGAGTGAGAAGGCTATTAAGTGTGGAAAACTCTAGAGGAGAAGGTCTCCTTTTGACCTAGCATGAAGATGCATTCAGGACATCAAAGGTTGATGTACTGAAAGAGAAGATATGTCTTCTCTTAGGCCCTTTTCTTTTAGTTTTTATTTTTGATTTTTGAAAGATCCAAGAGTTAGATTTCTTCCTCAATACTCCTAGTATTCTTCATCTCTTGGAGGGTCTAAGAGATTTGAAGAATATTATTTTGATTAACCATCAGAAAGAATTCACGAGAAGCTAGTACTTCGAGCAGATCTTCGTTCGATGAACCTTTGATCTGTGTTGCAGTATTGTGTGGACTATCTATAGAGGCCAGATTCTTGTGTGGCTCTAAGAAATAAGGACAACAATGGGACTCAACCATGGTGTTCTCGATCCATGCAAAGGTAAGAGATTTGATCTCTTCTCTCACCTAGATGAGGTTAGGATTTGATCTAGAACTGTTCTAGATCTAGGGTATTGATCTGATCAATACCAAAGAACTTTAATTTTTAGATTTATGTATGCATTATGACATATTATAGATTCTAGATGGATGGTTTAGTAATTAGATTACATGCTTTGGTAGATTAAATAGTTTAATCTACATCTTTCACTGTGATTTATTTCAAAAAAGTTTTGAAATATAAGTTTGAAATCCTGCATATTACCCAACATAGTTGCCTATACTATTCTCAGGAGGCATGATTGATTGATATGAGACCAAAGAAAGATCAATCTAAATGATGCAGATGAATGCCTTTTTAAAGATCAGTAAACAACCAGCAATAATAAAGTAAATAAGTGGATAGTAGAAATTAAACATACTCATGAATAAATGTAAAAAAAAAAAATGAATGGAATGAAGGATAGCAAGAAATTAGCAAGAAAATCCAAAAAGATAAGAAGAATCTGGATCATGGTAGTTAAAAAACTATCCTGATTAGGGCTTTTAATCTTTTAACCAAGTAGATCTATTGATAAAGAACTAGGTCTTTACTAATGTCGAATCTAAAAAAATAATAATAAGTAAAAATCAAAGATCAATTAAAAAGGAATGAAGGTCCTTGTCAACATTTGATCTATAGAATAATGGATCACTTTTTCTCTCTCAGCATGATAGATGAAAATCTTGGAGGAGATAGATCTTCTTTTGACAGAATAGGCTTGTATATGTAGATAGGAAGGATGATTCAGGATTGTAGGAACACTGGATCTCAAGTAGATGAAGGATAAAGGGATAGAAAGAAAGTGGGCCTCACATCCTCCCCTTATGGAGAGATTTTGGATCTCACATCCTTTTCCTCTCAAAGCGATTGACACAAGTATTTATCGGTAAAATCATTCATTTCTTATCTCATTCATGAAAGATACAAGGATTTATATAGGATCCTAGGGGTCCTATTTCTATAGGAATCCTCTTTTCTTTACAAGGAAGAAATCAACCCTCCCAACAAAAAAGTAAAATATTATGTCTGATTTTCAAATATAATAATATATCATATCTATCTTTTATGAAACCATGAAAAAGAAATCAATCTTTTAATAAAATAAGTAAGAAATCAAGAACTCTTAAGAAATTCTAGAGAAGAAAAGAAACTTCATGTGGATGCTTGATGCTTGGCACAACTTGGCATGAGGATCCTTGGGCATGGCATATGTTGGCATGTGTATTTCCTCCCTAGGCATGTGGAGAGTGGTGGCTCCAGAGATGATGTGAACCAAGCTTGCTTCTTTATGATGAACTCTTTCCGAATAAGGCTCTAATCCAATACAAACCCAAGTATGGTCCTATGGATCCCTAACTAAAAGAATCAAAATAACTAATTGACTAAATTAAAAGAACTGGAATCAAATAACTAAAGTAGAGTTAATCTGATGTGGTTTCTTTAATCTAAATTGAATCTAAATTATATCGCCGGCTTTTGATGGCTCTAGTGTTTGCACCACTCGGCCCTCTCTGCCAACAGCTTTTGAAGTCGCATCATTTCAGCATTTGCCATTTTGAGTTTCTTCCTATAATTGTTGATTTGCTCACACCAACTAATTCAATAAAAGTTATACATCCTTTCAGTGTCTAGCAGCTGCTGCTGAAGAACGAAAAATCTTTTTGACTATTCCTAACCATACTCCTCTTGGTTGGTAGACCACGTTGAGCTCTGCTCCAATAATTGGATCTTCTTCTTTGCTGCATTAAGCTCAACTTTGAGAAAAGTAATCTTTGAAGTTAATGCCCAGGTCTTATCACTGGCGCGCTTTTTAATTTTCTCAAGTTCTTCCTTTAAGTGATTCTTTTTATTAGTATATTCTTTGAAATTCCTCTTGCATGCTTGGTGAAGATGATTGATCTCTACGGAACCCGACTGACCCAAATTCCCAAAACCCTACCTCTAAGAAGGAGGCTGATCCTAGGGTTTTGCCACATTTGATCTTCATGCCCGAAACCATTCCCTATTCCTTGCACTTCGAAGACTTTTCTCTGATAAGGATTCAGTATGGGATGTCTTCAGAGTACGAATTGGAGCTTCTCGGGTTGAGTGGCCGAGTGGACTGAGGCTTCCATAGAGATCAATCATCTTTGCCAAGCATGTAAGAGAGATTTCAAAAAATATACCAATAAAAAGAATCACTTGAAGGAAGAATTTGAGGAAATTAAAAAGCATGCCAGTGGTAAGATTTGGGCATTAACTACAAAGATTAGTTCTTTCAAAATCGAGCTTAATGTAGCAAAGAAGAAGATCCAATTATTGGAGGGGAGCTCAGCATGGTCTATCAACCAAGAGGAGTATGGTTGGGATTGGTCAAAATGATTTTTCGATCTTCAGTAGCAGCTACTGGATGCTGAAAGGGCATATAACTCCTATCGAATTGGTTGGTGTGAGCAAATCAATGATTACAGGAAGAAACTCAGAATGGCAAATGCTGAAGTGATGTGACTTCAAAAGCTATTGGTGGAGAGGGCCGAGATTAGCTCTAACATAGATTCGGACGAGCTCCTTTTCTTAAGAAAGACCTTGGAAGGCTTATCTGAGACCTATGGAAGGGAGAAGGCCGAGCTATAGTAGCTAAAGATTCAGATGGTTTACCAAGAAGGTGTTGTAAAAGAAGCCGAGGCTGAATCGGTTGTGCTGTAGAAGAGACTGAGGGAAGCCGAGGAGGATTTTCGAAGAGCTCAAAAGTTATTGGGTGAGAGTCTAGCCGCAAGATGAGAACTTGAAGAGAAAATAAATGATTTGAAGCATTCCCTCGTGATGGCTGGAGCTGGTAGTCCAAAGTTTGACTTGGAATAGGACTTCATCTCTCTCTCTCTTTTTTAATGTAATCGGTCTTTGTAGACCTTCACTTATAATGAACTTTATTTTAATAAAACATCTTTCCTTTTGCTTTTTCATAGCCTTGTCTTAATTGTGTACTTATAAAATCCATCACTTTTCCATGATTTATAATTGTAGAGTTGCCTTATAATGACGACTTTGGTTTACCATAAAATATCCCCCATGCCCATAGATGAAGACCTTTAGATATAGTTCGAAAATGAACTTTTCCTATTCGGATGTTTGGGCTGTTATATTCTTTGTATTAGGATAAAGTCTTTTTTCTATTGTTTGAATGAAGGTAACCTTCTATCTTAAATAACAAGAGGTCTTCATCCTCACTGTGATGAGGTTAACCTTCTATCTTAAATAATCGGAGGCCTTTACTCTTGTTACGATGAGGTTAACCTTCTGTCTTAAATAACTAGAGGTCTTCACCCTCGCTGTGATGAGGTTAACCTCCTGTCTTAAATAATTGGAGGCCTTCACCCTCGCTACAATGATATTAACCTCCTACCTTAAATAACCAAAGGTCTTCACCCTCACTATGATGAGGTTAACCTCCTGTCTTAAATAACTAGAGGCCTTCATCCTTGCTATGATGAGGTTAACCTCCTATCTTAAATAATCGAAAGCCTTCATGTTGGTGCAGAAAACTATAGAATGTTAAAAGATGCTGGAATTGGTGGAGATGAGGTCGCTGATGAGACCTGCAAAATGAAGTCTTGGTCAAAGTTGGCTCTAACAGGATCCTCTAATGGTCAAGTTAGCTCTCTGACCAACAAGAATGGAGTACTCATGAAGAAGAAAAGCAAAATATGAGCTTAGAGAAAAAAATATATCTGGAAGGTCTCTTATATAGACGGAGCATGTAATAGTTTGATAGTAATAACCATAACCACCTACTAGTGGGCCGTTCGAACCATGAGGAGTTTGTTACAAAGAGTGGCTATCCTTTATCATGACTTGCCAATTAGTTGGAGATCCATGATAAGAATTCAAACAAGGGATCAGAAATATATGAGCTTAGTAGTGGTTTGTTTATACTTGGATGGAGAATTCAAGGTTGAATGGGTTGAACTTGAAAGTTAGCCTTTATATAGTGAATGATGATCTGGCGATTAGCTGGTCTGCATATCATTGCCTTCAATAGTTTTAAGGAGTTCGGTCACCATCAAGGTCAGACAAATGTAGACAGCTATTCTAGGTTGTTAAGTTAGAGAGAATAATGGATCCTTGACTGGGGTTATAGTTCTATCTTCTGGAGGAAGTTCGACCAATACTTAGAGTCAGTCTTGGAGTTCGATTGGAAGGAGTCCTAATTCAATGTCGCTGGGATGGCTGATATTCATCCTGGGTTGAGAATTGAATTTATGTTGAGGATGAGGTCCTTTCAATAATTTGCCCGATCAGCCCACATGATATAAGCTGGTCAAACCCGTAGTTGTCAGGGAGGGACGAAGGAATTCGGTTGCCTTTAAGGTTGGTCACTATTAGTAGTAGAACAGAAGAATTCAACTAGAATAGGATGACTAGAAAGGAGGCCGATTGGACAAGGTTCTCGATGTCAAGTTACTGGAATGCACTGCCATAGAGGAATTTGGCTATTCTCGAGATCTGCTACTATTCATGAAGGAGAATCTAATTGAGAAGCCTATCCAAGTGGGTTCGTCCGAAAAGGAATTCAGTCGATTGGAAATTCCCCGGCTAGGGTCCTTGACATAGTTGACGAAATGCGCTTACTGCAAAGGAGTTTGGTTGTCCCTAAAGTCCATCACTGATGAGATTGGATAGTGCCAAAGATTAATATCCGATGGAGTTTTGCTAACACTAGGATCAGAGTTGGTAATTCTTTTCATTGTTCAAGTTCGGCCGGTCGAAGTTCACCATGTCATTGGCAAATTCTATGGTGATTGAATGCAGGTTGCTGTTCGTGTTTGAGAAGGTCGTCCGACATATATGCATTGAAGGTACCCAAATTTTGGCAGGAGTTATTTTAGCCCTAACACTTGTTCCTCTACTCTCGAGTTTGAAGTTTGAATGAAAGGAGTACAAGATTATGACAGCCGAAGTCCTAAGTCAATTTTCTGTTCTTGGAAAACAAAAAATTTTGGCCTTTTTGAATTGGCACCGAAGTTCCCATAATTTTGAATGATTTGAAAGGATGTTCGTTTCAAAATTTGCCATGGCACGGTGCTCTAGGTATAGTTCTATAAATGCTTTGCCATGATAGTGGGATGCATGTCAAGCAAGGAATGAATTGAGAGGGTCTGCAATCATAACTTTTTCTGACCTCCTTTGACTATTTAAGTCCTTTTCCTTCTTTTGACTTTCCCACTTTTGCCAGCACCTTCCTTCTCTTCCCTTTGCTCTTCATCTTCTTCGAGCATTTTGCTTACCTTTTGTCACGATTTTTCTAGCCATCGACGTCTTTTTCATCTGCCTTCTACTTTTTCGATCATTCCTTTGAGTTCTCCAACCAATTTAGGTTAGTCTCTTATTCTTTGTCCCTTATTTCTTTGCTTTTCTTTCTCTTCCCATGCTTTTGGTTTCCTCACAAAGGTTTTGCTGTTTTACAACTCTTTTCCTTTTGATTTTTTTGGGGATTTTTGGAGTAGTTTGATCCAAATGTCCTTGGAGGCATCTTGGTCTTCCAGTTCTGGAATGCCACTAGGTTAGTCATATTGGTTATTGCTTTATCAAGTCAAGTTTAAAGAGACCTAAATCAAATCTTCCTAAGAAAAGATTAAGTCTAAGATCTTCCACCATTGTAGATGTGTGGATCCTTTCTGGGGTTGATTGTTCTCGGCTGGTCACAGTGGTTCAGTTGCATGGAGAATATGCAACTATGTCTATTAGGCATTGGATGCTATGGGTTGGAGGATGGATTGGGCTCAATATTTTGGATACGGTGAGAGACCCAATTAGGAATCCAATCTGTGCAAATGATGAGTCTAACTTAACTAAGGAGTGGATCAATATTCTAGGCATGGTGAGATTCATGAATTAGAGACCAAGTCTTGGTGCACCATGATTAGAGAATCATTGGATAAGAGTTGTTCACTCATTGGCTAACCCATCACTAATAACTGTTAGGTAAAGTGATGAGTCAATTGGTGGGACTGCACTATCCACTAGAAATCAGTAATCATGAAGATTTTCTCATCTCTACAAAGAAAGTCTAGGGATCCGAGAAAATAGTGGAAGCTAATTTATTTAAAAATCAAACCCTTAAAAAAATTGGTCAAATCTTAATTACAAAATCTAACTAGAAACTTTGACTCTCTATAGGAAAAACAAAAATATCTGCATCCAACCCACTAGCCTGTATCCTGGACACCCATAGAGTGATCGGACCCAATTACTAGGATTGGCTTCGAAACTTCAAAATTATTTTGGGTTTCAAGAAGTTGACTCATGCATTAGATCAGGATCCCCCCACCTTACCAGCTCATCCGTCCATTGAATAGAGAGCGTCTCTTGACAAATGGAGGGATGAAGATAATAAGACTAGATACTACATGTGGGGCTCGATGTCTGATAAGCTTTAGTGCCAACATGAAGATATCATGACTGCCCACCAAATGTTGGCTCACTTGCAAGAGTTGTTTGGTGAACAGAGTCGCACAGCCAAATATCAGATCACTAAATGACTATTTAAGACTAAAATACATGATGGGCTGTTAGTTCAAGATCATTGTCTGATAATGATCAAGGACTTGGAAGAGCTTGAGAAGCTCGGAGTGAAGTTAGATTAGGATCTGCAGAATGATATAATTCTGCAATCCTTGACTAATGCGTATGGATAGTTCATCATGAACTACCATATGCATAAACTTCAGAATACTATGGCCGAGCTTATGAATATGCTGGTTACTGCTGAGCTTTCTATGAAAGGTTCTAAAGGCTCAGTACATGCTATAGAACAAACTTCTTTCAAGAAAAAGTTTTTTGGAAAGAAGAAAAAGTCTATGAAAAAGCAGAAGGTAGAAGGTGAAAAGAAAAAGAAGACAGAGCTGAAGAAGAAAGCCACTGACAAAGAAAAGTATTTTCATTGTTATACTGACGATCATTGGAAGCGAAACTGTCCTACATACCGACCACCCTAAAGAATAAGAAGGAAACAGGTCCTTCTGGAGGTATGCTCATTATTGAATCTAACCTTATGATTTCTTCTGCATCCAATTAGGTACTTGACTCTAGTTCTAGTTCTCATTTGTGCACTTCTATACAGGATCTTGAGAATAGCAGGAGGCTGAGAGATGGTGAGATGATCCTATGCATTGGAAATGGAGCAAGGGTTGCTGCTGTGATCGTGGGAATCTATCCTCTTCGACTATCGTTTGGCTTAGATTTAGTACTTAGGTATTGTTATTATGTGCCTGCTGCAAGCAGAAATTTAATTTCTATTTCATGTTTAGCACAAGAAGGCTATGTAATTAGTTTTTTTAAGGACCATTATAATATTCTTTATAAAAAAAATAAAATTGCAAGTGGTTTTCTTATTAACGGTCTCTACTAGTTACATATTGATGTATCTATCTTTAATATCGAGCAAAATATGAATGCCATAAGATCAAAATGACTCAAGGATAATCTAAATGATAGGTATCTATGGCACCTAAGGCTAGGTCATATAGCAGAAGATAGGATTAACAAATTGGGGAAAATTGGACTATTGAGTCCATTGACTTCCAAGTCATATCCAATTTATGAATCATGTCTTCATGGCAAAATAACTAAACTCTCTTTTGTAGGACATGGGGAAAGGGCCATGGAACTACTTTCCCTAGTACATACTGATGTGTGTGGCCCATTTGATGTACCGACTAGAGGCAACTTTGACTACTTCATAATTTTTCTGATGATTTATTTGGATATGGGTATGTGTATCTTATGAGACACAAGTTTGAAGTCTTTGAAAAATTTAAGGAATTCAGACATGAAGTTGAAAAGCAAACTGAAAAATTTATTAAGGTTCTTTGATCAAATTGAAGAGGTGAATACCTTAGTCGAGAATTCTTGAACTATCTCAAGCAAAATGGCATAGTCTCTTAATAGACTCCACCTGGAACACCTCAACTCAATAGGATTTCAGAATAGAGGAATAGGACCCTATTAGATATGGTCCGATCCATGATAAGCTTCATAGATCTTACTGATCTTTTTTAGGTATATAGTCTGTTAACTGCTATATATTTACTGAATAGGGTTCACTCTAAAATCATTCCTACCACACCATATGAGATATGGCATGGTAAGAAATCAAGTCTAAGTTATCTCAGAATTTGGGGTTGTCTGGCTCATGTCAAAAGATAATAAGCGAACAAGTTAGACTATAGGTCCTTTAGAGCTTGATTCATAGGATATCCTAAAGAGTCATTAGGATATTATTTCTATATTCCAGAAGACCATAATGTGATTGTGAGTCGGCATGCCATCTTTCTTGAAAAATAGTTCATTCAAGTTGGTGGCATTGGAAAGCAGACCAAGCTCGAGGAGAAAAACTCATAAGAGCAACGAGCTAAGGATTCTATGGAACCAAATCAGGTTGAGCCAACACAATCACTACCTCCTCCACCTCATAGATCGAAAAGGGTTGAGAGGTACTTAGGTACTATTTCAGAGGAAGAAGAGAAAATGTTCCTCATAGGTAATGGAGTTTATGGTGATGATCCCAAAACTTATGATGAGACAATATCAGATATTGACTTCGAGAAATGGTTAGAGGCAATGAAGTCAGAAATTGACTTGATGCACTCAAACCAAGTCTGAATCTTGATAGATCCACTAGAAGATATAGTACATATTAGGTGTAAATGGATCTACAAAAGAAAGATTGGTGCAGATGAGAATGTGGAGACATTCAAAGCTAGATTAGTGGCAAAAGGATGTAGTTAGTGCAAAGAAATTGACTATTAGGATTTCTTTTCGCCAGTAGCAATGCTAAAATTCATCCGCACATTGTTTGCTATTGCAGCCTATTTTGATTATGAAATATGGCAAATGAATGTGAAAATGGCATTCTTAAATGGATACCTTAAGGAAGATATCTATATGGAACAATCACTAGGTTTCACATCCAGTGATGTTGATCACAAAGTATGCAAGCTGTAAGGTCCATATATGGACTTAAAGCAAGCATCACGGAACTGGAATACTCGTTTTAATGATGTAATCAAATTATTTGGTTCCATCAAGAATGAGGAGGAACCATGTGTTTTCAAAAAGATCAGTGGGAGCGCTATTGTCTTCCTCGTATTGTACGTAGATGATATCCTCCTTATTGGGAATGATATTTTCATGTTGACCATAGTTAAAATATGGTTATCTAAAGAATTCTCCATGAAAGACCTAAGAGAAGCATCCTTTATTCTAGGAATTAAGATCTATAGAGATAGACCAAATAGGATGCTAGGTCTTTCATAGAAGATGTACATAGAGGAAGTGCTAAAGAGTTTTAGCATGGAAAACCCCAAGAGTGGATTGGTACCCTTCAGATATGGCATTCATCTCTCCAAAAAAATGTGTCCCAGCACACCTAAGGAGATTGAACGCATAAGCAAGATCTCTTATGCTTCAGCAATAGGGAGCCTCACGTATGCCATGTTAAGTACATAACTTGATATAGCCCATGCTATGAGTATCACGAGCAGATATCAGTCGAATCTAGATGAAGAACACTAGACTTCTGTGAAATGTATCCTTAAGTACTTAAGAAGAACTAAGGATATGATGTTGGTCTTTGGTAATGGAGAACTCCAAGTCTAGAGATATATAGACTCAAATTTTATGTTCGATATAGATAATCGAAAATCAACATCTGAGAGTCTTTTTGTGTGTAATGGTGATGCTGTCAGTTGGAAGAGTTCCAAGCAGACAGTGATAGTAGATTCCACCATGAAAGCAGAGTACATCGCTGCATCAGAAGCTGCAAAGTAGATATTTTGGTACAAGAAGTTCACTGTAGAGATCAGGGTGATGCCATCAGATATCATTCCTCTGTATTGTGACAATAATGGCGCCATAGCCTTTGCTAAGGAGCCGAGGTCTCATCAGAAATCCAAGCACATCGAGCGGCGATACCACCTCATTCGCGATTATCTTGAGAAAGATTACGTTGAGGTCAAGAGAGTCAACTCCACAGACAATATGGCAGACCCACTTATAAAGCTATTGGGCCAGCAGAAGATCAAAGCCCACCTTGAAAAGATGGGACTTAGATTTATAGCTAATTGGCTTTAGGTCAAGTAGGAGTTTGTTAGATATATGTGCCATAGAAGCCAGATTGGCTGACACTTGTGATACACTTCTAAGGACAAAATTATAATTTTAACTATATATAATAAAATGGATTATTTTCTATCACAGTATGTATATAAAAGTGTCTGTGATACATTCCTTGAGTTAATGGTAATGATAGTTCATATTTTCAAGAGTTGGAAATTTAAAACATGATTTTTCATTATTAACTCATAAAATGCTCCCAACCATAGGATCATCATGAGGATGATGATTGATTTGGAAGGTTGGTATATGATCGCTACTTTTGGATAGATGAGTCTTGAGTTTATGGTGTAGAGACACCGAAGTGAGAGTATAAGTACTCGTTAGAGAATGAGGGCACTGAGCGTGACCACCTCGAGCAATCATGAGGAAGTCTATCTTCTCGTTGATGATTGGCTCGAAGCTGCAGTGGTGTGTTTGGTTCTTTGACCTGAGGTGCATCGGTAGTTCACCTTGAGGGTGTTATAGTTTGACTACACCATAACTTGATCTCCTAGCCATTCAGAATCCTGAGGTGTATGTTGGATATAGCATGTTCATTGTATGAATTGGATTGCACCAATAAGGGATCTATCTACCTCGGTAGATGAGGAGTAGTCCTATGATGATCATGAGAATCAAGTCCATAAGCCCATGGCCATGGTAGAGTGAAATAATAGAAAGAGTTTCTATTAGGGTTTTCACATTGGACTTGAATCGAATGACTAATTGATATGATGGAAATTAGGGTTTGACAAGATCACCTTAATCCTAATCCGGTCGAGGCTCAAGATAGAGGAACTTAATCACATAGGTAACTACACTGAGAGGTTCACTTTCAGTTCTGATGGGTTACCACCATATGCTGCTAGATGTCACTGGTGGATTTTGGGAGTAATTAGAATGATTTGGATGATCGATCATACTAGTTTTCTGAATAAAAAAAGTTCTGATCCATCAGAAGATATTTCGATGATGTCGATAATAGAGATCGTGACATATTCCATTATCATATGAAATTGAACCTAACTAGATCATACAAACAAGAATTTGGATCTAGATATCATCAATTGGATTAACCCAGTTCAATTAATTTGAATAAGATTCAATTAGGTTCAAGAAAATCGTGCTAGCACACAATTGAGCATAATGTTCTCCTTTAACAATCATTAAAGCTTATCTCGACTGAGCCAAATGTGTTTGAGCTCACTCAAGAACCTTTACTTGGTCTGACTGAAGCTTGTCTAGGTCAGAAAAAGGTTGTTTTAATTTATGAGATAAATTTGAGACAACACCTATCATTTTTCGTCACCTGCTAAATCTTGTCTTCGGACATTAGTCAAACATTGACCCTAGACACTTAGACATCTGCCCATATGTCATGCACCCATAGGAGAGAAGCTGGGGACTTGTCCCCCTACTAAAACGTAGATAGGCAAGGGGTGCATGCTAAGGGAGGCATGCACCCCATGAGGATAGAAGATGGAGTCCCATACAGATGGGACTCCAATTGCTTCAGGGAATCAAACTAGGTGGTACCAGAAAGACTTGTTTGACCCAGTCTTGGTGACACCTAAGGAGAGTTTTATGGGACTCTAATTTGATTGGATTAGATTATGTCACCCACTAATCAGATTTAGATCTGATTGCATAAAGAACCATGATTGGCCAGGATGATGTAGCACTACATGGTGCAGCAGGGTCTATATAAACCCTATCTGCGCCTAGAATTCAAGGATTCTACCTTTAGCCCATGCCACATAGATTCTCTCCCTCCTTCTCCATGCCACCCTCTAGTCCTCTCTCTCCTCTCCATGCTTAAGGGACTTTGGGCATAAAGAAGGTGCGATCCAAGCAAGTGAAAGGCACCAGGAAAGGAAGAAGGCAGCACTACTGCAAGAGATAATGGCTATTCTTCAAAATTCATTTTGAAGACCTTTAAGATCAGATCCAAATTTATTTTTTGGAGGATTGATTGAGAAGGAGAAGATCTTCAGATCCTTTCTGAGTGGATACCGATAGAGGTCAGGCACTTGCGTGGTTACATCCAGAACCTCAAGCAAGCATCAGGATCATCATAGGATAATTAGATTATCCAAAAATAAAGGTATAATTAAATTAGATTTAATTTTTATTATCAGATCAATAAGATTAGATCTGAGGAGTCTCAAATCTAATTAGGATCTAAGAAATTTTTTTTTGAAATATCCCTCCTGATCCAATCAGATTTGAACGAACCTGATCCAGAAAAATAGGTTTTTCCTTCAAGGATGAGGTTCTCCTCCTATTTCTAACGTGGCCATATTTGTTGAGAGATTAAGTTTGGGGGGTTGTCCCCCTTTATCATCGGTATACAATAAAGATTAGGATGTTGAAGTAGGAGGATTTTATTATAATCAAATCATCGGTAATACATTCGCAAATTTTTCAAGTTTCATGGTTGAGGTAGGTCTGCCTCCCCGAGTTCCTTCAAGTAGTATGTCCTGGGTCGAACGACTTCCGTGACCTCGTAGGATCCTTCCCAATTTGGGGCAACCTTTTCCTGACTCTGAGGCTGAGAGATGGTGGCTCGTTGAAGTACTAAGTCTTCCACTCTGAATATTTTGCCTCTGACTCTGGAGTTATAGTATCGGACCACCCTTCGCTTGTAAGCCGCCATCCAAACTTAGGCTTCCTCACTTTTTTCTTCTAGTAGGTCGAGGTTGGCTCAGAGGTCTCTGCTCATTGAAAGCCACTACCCATGCTGATGGAAGCTTAAGTTTGATCGGAATGACTATCTCTGTTCCAAAAGCTAAGGCGAATAGTGTTTCTCCAATCGGCAATCTTTGGGTAGTGCAGTATGCTCACAGAACACAGAACATGATAAAGTTCGTCCGCCCAGGCTCCTCTTGCTCTTTTGAGTCTTATCTTGATGCCTTGCAATAGGATCCGGTTGGTCACTTCAGCTTCCCCATTTGCCTGTGGGTGAGCTACTGATGTGAAGTGATGAAAGACGTTTAGATTTTTGCAGAACTCAACGAACCTCATCCTAGCAAACTATCACCCATTATCTATTTTGAGAGTTCGAGGCAGACCAAATTGGCAGACGATTGACTTCCAAATGAAGTCCTATACCTTGGCCTCAGTAATTTTTGCTAGTGGTTTGGCTTTAACCCATTTGGTGAAGTAGTCGATCGTGAAGGGAAATCCTGATTTCCCGGTCCAGGTTCGTCCAGATCTGATTAGATCAAGAGATATATTTCAAAAATTTTTCTCTTGATCTCAATCAGATCTTGATATGTTTCAGATCTGATTCTTATTATTTTAACAAATAAAATAAAACAAGATAAATTAAATCAAATTCAATTTACCTGATTTGGGTAATCCTATTACCCTGTAGATGATCCTGATTGCAGCGGAAGGTTCTGGATCTTAGCCACGCAAGCGCCTGGCCTCCCGGTATCCACTCGGGTTCGGATTGGATCTGGAGAACCTCTTCTTCTCTATCACACCTCCAAAAATCAGATCTGGATCTGATTTGGAGGATCTTCAAAACTCTTTTGAAGATCTGCAGTCGTCCTTTTGTAGCAGCGCAGCCTTCTTGCTTTTGATCGCCTTTCCTTTATCTGAATCGCACCAAACTAAGTCCAAAACACTTTTGGACGTGGAGAGCAAGGGGAGAAGAGAGTATGGCGTGGAGATGGAGGAGGGGAGAGGCAGCCTTGGACGTGGGAAATCTCTATTGAATTCACTTAGACTTAGGATTAGGGTTGGGCGCAGGGTCTTATTTATAGACTAAGCGTGATCCAACTCCTCTTCATCTCAACCAATCACAACCCTTTGTGAAATTAGATCTAAATCTGATTGGTTGGAATAGAGACCCCTGGATTCCTCCTTAGAGGGCGCCTAAGACCAGTCAAACTGGATTCTTAGTAGAACTCTGATTGGAATCCTAAAGGGAGGTGGAGTCCTTGTCCAACAAGGACTCCTAGGTGCCTCCTACTTGGGCTCACGCCACCCTTGGCGTGGGCCCTTCTCCTTGCCAGGTTCTGGCAGGGGGACAAGCCCCCACCAGCTCTCCAATAGGTGCATGACATGTGGTCAAAAGTCAAAGGGTCAATGGTCAACGTTTGACCAGTCAAAGGTAGACTTTTGACCAAAGTCAAAGAACAAGAAATGGCAGGTGACCAAAAATGGCAGGTAATGTCTTACAAATAAGACAACCTATTCTGACTTGGACAACCTCCAGTCAGACCATATGAAGGCCTCTGATTGAGCACAAACTCCTTTGGCTCAGTCAGGACAACTTATTTATGATAGTAAAAGAAGAACGTTAGGTTCAATCGAGTGCTAGCACGATTTCCTTGAACCTAATTGAATCTCATTCAGATCAATTGAACTAGATCAGTTCAATTGATGATCACCAAACTTCAAACCCTTGTTTGTGTGACCCAGTTAGGTTCAGTTCTGTATGGTAATGGGATATGTCATGATCTCTATCATAGACATCATCGAAACTCCTTTCGATGGATCAGAACTCTTCTGATTCGAACAGCTAGAATGATCGATCATCTAAATCATTCTAATTGCTCCCAAAATCCACCAGTGACACCTAGCAGTATATGGTGGCAACCCATCAGAGCTGAATGCGAACCTCTTGGTGTAGCTACCTGTGTGATTCAGTTCTTCTATCTTGAGCCCCGATCAGATTAGGGTTAAGGTGAACTCATCAAACCCTAGTCTCTGTCATATGATGTAATCATTCGATTCGAGTCCAATGTGAAAATCTAATAGAAACTCTTTCTATTATTTCACTCTACCATGGCCATGGATTTCTGGACTTGATTCTCATGATCATCATAGGGCTGCTCCTCTACCACCGAGGTAGATAGATCCCATCTTGATGCAATCCAGTTCCTACAATGAACATGCTATAGCCAACATACACCTCAGGGTTCCATATGGCTAGGAGACCGAGTAATGGTGTAGTCAAACTATCAACACCCTCAAGGTGAACTGCCAATGCATCTCAGGTCAAAGAACCAGACACACTACTGCAGCATCGAGTCAGTCATTGACGAGAAGGTAGACTTCCTAATGACTACTCGAGGTGGTCACGCTCAGTGCCCTCGTTCTCTAACGAGTACCTGTACTCTCGCTCCGGTGTCTCCACACCGTAGACTCAAGACTCATCTACTAAAGAGAAGCGATCGTACACCAACCTTCCGGATCAATCACCATCCTCGTGATGATCCTATGGTCGGGAGCTGTTTATGAGTTAATAATGATTATTCATGTCTTAAATTTTCAACTCTTGAAAATATGAATTATCATTACCATTAACTCAAAGGATGTATCACAGACACTAAATACACATGTGTGATAGAAAATAACCCATTTCATTAATTATAGTCAAAATTACAATTTTGCCCCTAGAAGTGTATTACAAGTGTCAGCCAATTCTGGCTTCTAGGACACATATATCTAACAATCTCCCACTTGTCCTAAAGCCAATTGGCTACAAGTCTAAGTCCCATCTTCTCAAGGTGGGCTTCGATCTTCTGCTGGCCCAATGGCTTTGTAAGTGGGTCTGCCACATTATCTGTGGAGTTGACTCTCTTGACCTCAACGTAACCTTTCTCAAGGTAATCGCGGATGAGATGGTATCACCGTTTGCTAGGAACTCTTCCAGCACAAACAGTCTACCAGATGTCGACTTTCGATCATCTATATCGGACATGAAGTCCGAGTCTGTGTATCCCTGGATCAGGAGTTCTCCATTACCAAAGACCAACATCATATCCTTAGTTCTTCTCAAGTACTTAAGGATACATTTCACAGAAGTCCAGTGTTCTTCACCTGGATTTGACTGATATCTGCTTGTGACACTCACAGCATGGGCTATATCAGGTCGTGTACATAGCATGGCATACATGAGGCTCCCTATTGCAGAAGCATAAGGGATCTTGCTCATGCGTTCTATTTCCTCAGGTGTGCTGGGGCACATCTTCTTGGAAAGATGAATACCATGTCTGAAGGGTATTAATCCCCTCTTAGAGTTTTCCATACTAAACCTCTTTAGTACTTCCTCTATGTACATTTTCTGTGAAAGTCCTAGCATCCTATTCGGTCTATCCCTATAGACCTTAATTTCCTAGAAAAAAGGATGCTTCACCTAGGTCTTTCATGGAGAATTCCTTGGACAACCACATCTTGACTGATGTCAACATGGGAATATCATTCCCAATAAGGAGGATGTCATCCACGTACAATACGAGGAAGACAACAGCGCTCCCACTGACCTTTTTGAAAACACATGGTTCCTCTTCATTTTTGATGAAACCAAACTTTTTGATCACATCATTGAAACGAGTGTTCCAGCTCCGGGATGCTTGCTTAAGTCCATATATGGACCTTTGCAGCTTGCAAACCTTGTGATCAGTATCACTGGATGTGAAACCTAGCGGCTGTTCCATATAGATATCTTCCTCAAGATATCCATTTAGGAATGCCGTTTTCACGTCCATTTGCCATATTTCATAATCGAAATAGGCTGCAACAGCAAGCAATGTGCGGATGGATTTAAGCATAGCTACCGGGGAAAAGGTATCCTGATAGTCAATGCCTTCACACGTTGACTATAACCTTTTGCCACCAGTCTAGCCTTGAATGTCTCCACATTCCCATCTGCACCAATCTTTCTCTTGAAGATCCATTTACACCCAATAGGTACTATACCTTCTGGTGGATCTACCAAGGTCCAGACTTGGTTTGAGTGCATCGAGTCGATCTCTGACTTCATTGCTCAAGCCATTTCTCGGAGTCGATATCTGATATCGCCCTCGTTGTAGGTTTTGGGATCATCACCATGAGCACCATTACCTATGAGGAACATTTCCTCTACGTCCTCTGAAATAATACCTAAGTATCTTTCAGGGGGATGGGAAACTCTTTCCGATCTACGAGGTGGAGGAGGTAGTGTTCTTATTGGCTCAACCTGATTTGGTTCCACTGGTCCTTAGCTCTTTCTGCTTGTGAAGACTTTTTCTCATCAAGCTTAATGTGCTTTCCAATGCCACTATCTTGAATAAACTATTTTTTCAAGAAATATGGCATGTCGACTCACAATCACATTGTGGTCTTCTGGAATGTAGAAATAGTATCCTAATGACTCTTTAGGAATATCCTATGAATCGAGCTCTAAAGGACCTAAACTCTAACTTGTCCACTTGTTGTCTTTTGACATAAGCTGGACATCCCCAAATTCTGAGAATGAAACAGACTTGGTTCTTACCGTGCCATATCTCATACGGTGTGGTAGGAACGATTTTAGAGGGAACCCTATTCAGTAAATAGATTGAA
>QRFJ01002287.1:182994-227066 GCA_006176705.1 Cocos nucifera
CTAGATGAAGAACACTAGACTTCTGTGAAATGTATCCTTAAGTACTTAAGAAGAACTAAGGATATGATGTTGGTCTTTGGTAATGGAGAACTCCAAGTCTAGAGATATATAGACTCAAATTTTAATGTTCGATATAGATAATCGAAAATCAACATCTGAGAGTCTTTTTGTGTGTAATGGTGATGCTGTCAGTTGGAAGAGTTCCAAGCAGACAGTGATAGTAGATTCCACCATGAAAGCAGAGTACATCGCTGCATCAGAAGCTGCAAAGTAGATATTTTGGTACAAGAAGTTCACTGTAGAGATCAGGGTGATGCCATCAGATATCATTCCTCTGTATTGTGACAATAATGGCGCCATAGCCTTTGCTAAGGAGCCGAGGTCTCATCAGAAATCCAAGCACATCGAGCGGCGATACCACCTCATTCGCGATTATCTTGAGAAAGATTACGTTGAGGTCAAGAGAGTCAACTCCACAGACAATATGGCAGACCCACTTATAAAGCTATTGGGCCAGCAGAAGATCAAAGCCCACCTTGAAAAGATGGGACTTAGATTTATAGCTAATTGGCTTTAGGTCAAGTAGGAGTTTGTTAGATATATGTGCCATAGAAGCCAGATTGGCTGACACTTGTGATACACTTCTAAGGACAAAATTATAATTTTAACTATATATAATAAAATGGATTATTTTCTATCACAGTATGTATATAAAAGTGTCTGTGATACATTCCTTGAGTTAATGGTAATGATAGTTCATATTTTCAAGAGTTGGAATTTAAAAACATGATTTTTCATTATTAACTCATAAAATGCTCCCAACCATAGGATCATCATGAGGATGATGATTGATTTGGAAGGTTGGTATATGATCGCTACTTTTGGATAGATGAGTCTTGAGTTTATGGTGTAGAGACACCGAAGTGAGAGTATAAGTACTCGTTAGAGAATGAGGGCACTGAGCGTGACCACCTCGAGCAATCATGAGGAAGTCTATCTTCTCGTTGATGATTGGCTCGAAGCTGCAGTGGTGTGTTTGGTTCTTTGACCTGAGGTGCATCGGTAGTTCACCTTGAGGGTGTTATAGTTTGACTACACCATAACTTGATCTCCTAGCCATTCAGAATCCTGAGGTGTATGTTGGATATAGCATGTTCATTGTAGAAATTGGATTGCACCAATAGGGGATCTATCTACCTCGGTAGATGAGGAGTAGTCCTATGATGATCATGAGAATCAAGTCCATAAGCCCATGGCCATGGTAGAGTGAAATAATAGAAAGAGTTTCTATTAGGGTTTTCACATTGGACTTGAATCGAATGACTAATTGATATGATGGAAATTAGGGTTTGACAAGATCACCTTAATCCTAATCCGGTCGAGGCTCAAGATAGAGGAACTTAATCACATAGGTAACTACACTGAGAGGTTCACTTTCAGTTCTGATGGGTTACCACCATATGCTGCTAGATGTCACTGGTGGATTTTGGGAGTAATTAGAATGATTTGGATGATCGATCATACTAGTTTTCTGAATAAAAAAAGTTCTGATCCATCAGAAGATATTTCGATGATGTCGATAATAGAGATCGTGACATATTCCATTATCATATGAAATTGAACCTAACTAGATCATACAAACAAGAATTTGGATCTAGATATCATCAATTGGATTAACCCAGTTCAATTAATTTGAATAAGATTCAATTAGGTTCAAGAAAATCGTGCTAGCACACAATTGAGCATAATGTTCTCCTTTAACAATCATTAAAGCTTATCTCGACTGAGCCAAATGTGTTTGAGCTCACTCAAGAACCTTTACTTGGTCTGACTGAAGCTTGTCTAGGTCAGAAAAAGGTTGTTTTAATTTATGAGATAAATTTGAGACAACACCTATCATTTTTCGTCACCTGCTAAATCTTGTCTTCGGACATTAGTCAAACATTGACCCTAGACACTTAGACATCTGCCCATATGTCATGCACCCATAGGAGAGAAGCTGGGGACTTGTCCCCCTACTAAAACGTAGATAGGCAAGGGGTGCATGCTAAGGGAGGCATGCACCCCATGAGGATAGAAGATGGAGTCCCATACAGATGGGACTCCAATTGCTTCAGGGAATCAAACTAGGTGGTACCAGAAAGACTTGTTTGACCCAGTCTTGGTGACACCTAAGGAGAGTTTTATGGGACTCTAATTTGATTGGATTAGATTATGTCACCCACTAATCAGATTTAGATCTGATTGCATAAAGAACCATGATTGGCCAGGATGATGTAGCACTACATGGTGCAGCAGGGTCTATATAAACCCTATCTGCGCCTAGAATTCAAGGATTCTACCTTTAGCCCATGCCACATAGATTCTCTCCCTCCTTCTCCATGCCACCCTCTAGTCCTCTCTCTCCTCTCCATGCTTAAGGGACTTTGGGCATAAAGAAGGTGCGATCCAAGCAAGTGAAAGGCACCAGGAAAGGAAGAAGGCAGCACTACTGCAAGAGATAATGGCTATTCTTCAAAATTCATTTTGAAGACCTTTAAGATCAGATCCAAATTTATTTTTTGGAGGATTGATTGAGAAGGAGAAGATCTTCAGATCCTTTCTGAGTGGATACCGATAGAGGTCAGGCACTTGCGTGGTTACATCCAGAACCTCAAGCAAGCATCAGGATCATCATAGGATAATTAGATTATCCAAAAATAAAGGTATAATTAAATTAGATTTAATTTTTATTATCAGATCAATAAGATTAGATCTGAGGAGTCTCAAATCTAATTAGGATCTAAGAAATTTTTTTTTGAAATATCCCTCCTGATCCAATCAGATTTGAACGAACCTGATCCAGAAAAATAGGTTTTTCCTTCAAGGATGAGGTTCTCCTCCTATTTCTAACGTGGCCATATTTGTTGAGAGATTAAGTTTGGGGGGTTGTCCCCCTTTATCATCGGTATACAATAAAGATTAGGATGTTGAAGTAGGAGGATTTTATTATAATCAAATCATCGGTAATACATTCGCAAATTTTTCAAGTTTCATGGTTGAGGTAGGTCTGCCTCCCCGAGTTCCTTCAAGTAGTATGTCCTGGGTCGAACGACTTCCGTGACCTCGTAGGATCCTTCCCAATTTGGGGCAACCTTTTCCTGACTCTGAGGCTGAGAGATGGTGGCTCGTTGAAGTACTAAGTCTTCCACTCTGAATATTTTGCCTCTGACTCTGGAGTTATAGTATCGGACCACCCTTCGCTTGTAAGCCGCCATCCAAACTTAGGCTTCCTCACTTTTTTCTTCTAGTAGGTCGAGGTTGGCTCAGAGGTCTCTGCTCATTGAAAGCCACTACCCATGCTGATGGAAGCTTAAGTTTGATCGGAATGACTATCTCTGTTCCAAAAGCTAAGGCGAATAGTGTTTCTCCAATCGGCAATCTTTGGGTAGTGCAGTATGCTCACAGAACACAGAACATGATAAAGTTCGTCCGCCCAGGCTCCTCTTGCTCTTTTGAGTCTTATCTTGATGCCTTGCAATAGGATCCGGTTGGTCACTTCAGCTTCCCCATTTGCCTGTGGGTGAGCTACTGATGTGAAGTGATGAAAGACGTTTAGATTTTTGCAGAACTCAACGAACCTCATCCTAGCAAACTATCACCCATTATCTATTTTGAGAGTTCGAGGCAGACCAAATTGGCAGACGATTGACTTCCAAATGAAGTCCTATACCTTGGCCTCAGTAATTTTTGCTAGTGGTTTGGCTTTAACCCATTTGGTGAAGTAGTCGATCGTGAAGGGAAATCCTGATTTCCCGGTCCAGGTTCGTCCAGATCTGATTAGATCAAGAGATATATTTCAAAAATTTTTCTCTTGATCTCAATCAGATCTTGATATGTTTCAGATCTGATTCTTATTATTTTAACAAATAAAATAAAACAAGATAAATTAAATCAAATTCAATTTACCTGATTTGGGTAATCCTATTACCCTGTAGATGATCCTGATTGCAGCGGAAGGTTCTGGATCTTAGCCACGCAAGCGCCTGGCCTCTACCGGTATCCACTCGGGTTGGATCTGGAGAACCTCTTCTTCTCTATCACACCTCCAAAAATCAGATCTGGATCTGATTTGGAGGATCTTCAAAACTCTTTTGAAGATCTGCAGTCGTCCTTTTGCAGCAGCGCAGCCTTCTTGCTTTTGATCGCCTTTCCTTGATCTGAATCGCACCAAACTAAGTCCAAAACACTTTTGGACGTGGAGAGCAAGGGGAGAAGAGAGTATGGCGTGGAGAAGGAGGGGAGAGGCAGCCTTGGACGTGGGAAATCTCTATTGAATTCACTTAGACTTAGGATTAGGGTTGGGCGCAGGGTCTTATTTATAGACTAAGCGTGATCCAACTCCTCTTCATCTCAACCAATCACAACCCTTTGTGAAATTAGATCTAAATCTGATTGGTTGGAATAGAGACCCCTGGATTCCTCCTTAGAGGGCGCCTAAGACCAGTCAAACTGGATTCTTAGTAGAACTCTGATTGGAATCCTAAAGGGAGGTGGAGTCCTTGTCCAACAAGGACTCCTAGGCGCCTCCTACTTGGGCTCACGCCACCCTTGGCGTGCGCCCTTCTCCTTGCCAGGTTCTGGCAGGGGGACAAGCCCCCACCAGCTCTCCAATAGGTGCATGACATGTGGTCAAAAGTCAAAGGGTCAATGGTCAACGTTTGACCAGTCAAAGGTAGACTTTTGACCAAAGTCAAAGAACAAGAAATGGCAGGTGACCAAAAATGGCAGGTAATGTCTTACAAATAAGACAACCTATTCTGACTTGGACAACCTCCAGTCAGACCATATGAAGGCCTCTGATTGAGCACAAACTCCTTTGGCTCAGTCAGGACAACTTATTTATGATAGTAAAAGAAGAACGTTAGGTTCAATCGAGTGCTAGCACGATTTCCTTGAACCTAATTGAATCTCATTCAGATCAATTGAACTAGATCAGTTCAATTGATGATCACCAGATTCAAACCCTTGTTTGTGTGACCCAGTTAGGTTCAGTTCTGTATGGTAATGGGATATGTCATGATCTCTATCATAGACATCATCGAAACTCCTTTCGATGGATCAGAACTCTTCTGATTCGAACAGCTAGAATGATCGATCATCTAAATCATTCTAATTGCTCCCAAAATCCACCAGTGACACCTAGCAGTATATGGTGGCAACCCATCAGAGCTGAATGCGAACCTCTTGGTGCAGCTACCTGTGTGATTAAGTTCTTCTATCTTGAGCCCCGATCAGATTAGGGTTAAGGTGAACTCGTCAAACCCTAGTCTCTGTCATATGATGTAATCATTCGATTCGAAGTCCAATGTGAAAATCTAAATAGAAACTCTTTCTATTATTTCACTCTGCCATGGCCATGGATTTCTGGACTTGATTCTCATGATCATCATAGGGCTGCTCCTCTACCACCGAGGTAGATAGATTCCCATCTTGATGCAATCCAGTTCCTACAATGAACATGCTATAGCCAACATACACCTCAGGGTTCCATATGGCTAGGAGACCGAGTAATGGTGTAGTCAAACTATAACACCCTCAAGGTGAACTGCCGATGCATCTCAGGTCAAAGAACCAGACACACTACTGCAGCATCGAGTCAGTCATTGACGAGAAGGTAGACTTCCTAATGACTACTCGAGGTGGTCACGCTCAGTGCCCTCGTTCTCTAACGAGTACCTGTACTCTCGCTCCGGTGTCTCCACACCGTAGACTCAAGACTCATCTACTAAAGAGAAGCGATCGTACACCAACCTTCCGGATCAATCACCATCCTCGTGATGATCCTATGGTCGGGAGCATGTTTATGAGTTAATAATGATTATTCATGTCTTAAATTTTCAACTCTTGAAAATATGAATTATCATTACCATTAACTCAAAGGATGTATCACAGACACTAAATACACATGTGTGATAGAAAATAACCCATTTTATTAATTATAGTCAAAATTATAATTTTGCCCCTAGAAGTGTATTACAAGTGTCAGCCAATTCTGGCTTCTAGGGCACATATATCTAACAATCTCCCACTTGTCCTAAAGCCAATTGGCTACAAGTCTAAGTCCCATCTTCTCAAGGTGGGCTTCGATCTTCTGCTGGCCCAACGGCTTTGTAAGTGGGTCTGCCACATTATCTGTGGAGTTGACTCTCTTGACCTCAACGTAACCTTTCTCAAGGTAATCGCGGATGAGATGGTATCACCGTTTGCTAGGAACTCTTCCAGCACAAACAGTCTACCAGATGTCGACTTTCGATCATCTATATCGGACATGAAGTCCGAGTCTGTGTATCCCTGGATCAGGAGTTCTCCATTACCAAAGACCAACATCATATCCTTAGTTCTTCTCAAGTACTTAAGGATACATTTCACAGAAGTCCAGTGTTCTTCACCTGGATTTGACTGATATCTGCTTGTGACACTCACAGCATGGGCTATATCAGGTCGTGTACATAGCATGGCATACATGAGGCTCCCTATTGCAGAAGCATAAGGGATCTTGCTCATGCGTTCTATTTCCTCAGGTGTGCTGGGGCACATCTTCTTGGAAAGATGAATACCATGTCTGAAGGGTATTAATCCCCTCTTAGAGTTTTCCATACTAAACCTCTTTAGTACTTCCTCTATGTACATCTTCTGTGAAAGTCCTAGCATCCTATTCGGTCTATCCCTATAGACCTTAATTCCTAGAATAAAGGATGCTTCACCTAGGTCTTTCATGGAGAATTCCTTGGACAACCACATCTTTGACTGATGTCAACATGGGAATATCATTCCCAATAAGGAGGATGTCATCCACGTACAATACGAGGAAGACAACAGCGCTCCCACTGACCTTTTTGAAAACACATGGTTCCTCTTCATTTTTGATGAAACCAAACTTTTTGAATCACATCATTGAAAACGAGTGTTCCAGCTCCGAGATGCTTGCTTAAGTCCATATATGGACCTTTGCAGCTTGCAAACCTTTGTGATCAGTATCACTGGATGTGAAACCTAGCGGCTGTTCCATATAGATATCTTCCTCAAGATATCCATTTAGGAATGCCGTTTTCACGTCCATTTGCCATATTTCATAATCGAAAATAGGCTGCAACAGCAAGCAATGTGCGGATGGATTTTAAGCATAGCTACTGGGGAAAAGGTATCCTGATAGTCAATGCCTTCACGTTGACTATAACCTTTTGCCACTAATCTAGCCTTTGAATGTCTCCACATTTCCATCTGCACCAATCTTTCTCTTGTAGATCCATTTACACCCAATAGGTACTATACCTTCTGGTGGATCTACCAAGGTCCAGACTTGGTTTGAGTGCATCGAGTCAATTTCTGACTTCATTGCCTCTAAGCCATTTCTCGGAGTCGATATCTGATATCGCCTCGTTGTATAGGTTTTGGGATCATCACCATGAGCACTCATTACCTATGAGGAACATTTTCTCTACTTCCTCTAAAATAGTACCTAAGTATCCTCTCAGGGGGATGGGAAAACTTCTTTTTGATCTACGAGGTGGAGGAGGTAGTGATTCTGTATTGGCTCAACCTGATTTGGTTCCAAAGGGTCCTTAGCTCTTTGCTCTTGTGAGACTTTCTCCTCTAGCTTGATCTGCTTTCCAATGCCGCCATCTTGAATAAACTATTTTTCAAGAAAGATGGCATGTCGACTCACAATCACATTGTGATCTTCTAGAATGTAGAAATAATATCCTAATGAACTCTTTAGGATATCCTATGAATCGAGCTCTAAAGGACCTATAGTCTCTAACTTGTCCACTTGTTGTCTTTTGACATGAGCCGGACAACCCCAAATTCTGAGATGACTCAGACTTGGTTTCTTACCATGCCATATCTCATACGGTGTGGTAGGAACGATTTTAGAAGGAACCCTATTCAGTAAATATATTGCAAGTTAACAATGACTGTGTCCCCAAAGAAAATCTGGGAAGGTTTGTGAAGCTCATCATGGATCGGACCATATCTAATAGAGTCTGATTTCCTCCATTCTGAAAATTCCGTTGAGTTGAGGTATTCCAGGTGGAGTCCATTGAGAGACTATGCCATTTTCCTTGAGATAGTCTAGGAATTTTCGGCTAAGGTATTCACCTCCTCGATCTGATCGAAGAACCTTAATGGGTTTTCTAGTTTGCTTTTCTATACTTCATGTCTGAATTCTTTGAAACTTTTCAAAGGCTTCAGACTTGTGTCTCATAAGATACACATACCCATACCTAGACAGAAATCATCGATAAAGGTTATGAAGTAGACAAAATTGCCTCTAGCCGACACATCAAATGGGCCGCACACATCAGTATGTACTAGGGCAAGTAGAATCCATGGCCCTCTTCCCCATGTCCAACAAAAGGGAGTTTAGTCATTTTGCCATGAAGACAAGATTCACAAATTGGATATGACTCAAAAGTCAATGGACTCAATAGCCCATTTTTCTCCAATTTGTTAATCCTATCTTCTGCTATATGACCTAGTCTCAAGGTGCCATAGATACCTATCTGTCGTTTGGACTATCCGATATTAAAAATAGATACATAATATGTAACTGTAAAGACCGTTAATGAAAACCACTTGCATAAAGAATCAATGGTCCTTAAGTTTTGCTCGAAACATAAACAAAAATCAAATTTTTGCTTGCTGTAGCATAATAACCCTTATGTACTAATCAAACCAGATGGTAGGAAGAGGGTAGGTTTCCACAGCTTTCTTGCTTCATTTTCAATGCCATCTTCTTGCCTGTTGCTATCCTCAAGATCTTCAGGGAACCAGAGTGACCCAACTGGATGCAGAAGAAATAAGTAGGAGCATACCTCTAGTTCCTGCTTGTAGGATAGTTCTGCAATGGCCATGTCAGCTGTTGCAATGGAAACACTTTCCTTTGCCATCGGCCTTTTTCTTCGATTCTGCCTTCTTCTTCTTTGATCCTTCCACCTTTTGCTTTTTCACAGACTTCTTTTTCTTTCCATAAGACTTTCTTTTGGAAGAAGTCCGTTCCATAGCAAGAACTGAACCTTTAGAACCTTTCATAGAAAGCTCAGCGGTAACCAGCATATTCATTAACTCGGCCAAGGAATTTTGAAGTTTATGCATGTGGTAATTCATGATGAATTGCCCATATGCATCAGTCAAGGATTGCAGAATAATATCATTCTGCAAATCCAAGTCCAACTTCACACCGAGCTTCTCAAGCTCTTCCATGTCCTTGATCATTGTCAGACAATGATCTTGGACTGACTGCCCATCATGCATCTTAGCCTTAAAAAGTCATTTCGTGACTTGATATTTGGCTGCGCGACTCTGTTCACCAAACATCTCCTGTAGGTGAGCCAACATTTGGCGAGCAGTCCCGATATCTTCATGTTGGCGCTGGAGCTCATCAGACATCGAGCCCAACATGTAGTATCTGGCCTTATTGTCTTCGTCCGTCCATTTTTCAAGAGACGCTCTCTGTTCAGTGGATGGACGAGCTGGTAAGGTGGGAGGGTCCTGGTCCAAAACATGAGTTAACTTCTCTGAACCCAAAACAATTTTGTAAGTTTTGAGCCAATCTTTATAATTGGGTCCAGGTCAGTCTATGTGTGTCCAGGATACGTGCCAGTGGGTTGGACGCAGACATTTTCCTGTAGAGAGTCAAAGATTTCTAGTTAGATACTGTAATTTTGACTTGACCAATTTGTTTAGGGATTTTATTTTTTAAACAAATTAGCTCCCACTATTTTCTCGGATCCCTACACTCCCTCTGTAGAGATGCGAAAATCTCCGCAATTGATGATTTCTAGTGGGTGGTGCGGTCTCACCAACTGACTCATCACCTCACCTAACAGTTATTGGTGATGGGTTAGCCAATGAGTGAACAACTCTTGTTCAATGATTCTCTAATCATGGTGCACCCAAACTTGGTCTCTAATTCATGAATCTCACCGTATCCGAAATATTGATCCACTCCTTAGTTAAGTCAGACCCACCATTTGCATAGACTGGGTTCCTAATTGGGTCTCTCACCGTATCCGGAAATATTGAGCCCAACTCATCCTCCAGCCCATAGCATCCAATGCCTAATAGACATGGTTGCGTCTTCCCGGTGCAACTGAGCCACTGTATCCAGCCGAGAACAATCAACCCCGGGAAAGGGCCCGCATGTCTACAATGGTGGAAGACCTCGGACTTAATCTTTTCTTAGGGAGAATTTGATTCAGGTCTCATTAAACTAGACTTGGCTTAGTCATAACAATTATGACTAACCTAGTGGCATGGGTCAGCTCGGATTATTGACCACCTCAGATCAGAACTGTGTCAACAGATATATGGCCAGGTAAGTGAGACCGGTGGAAGGAATATGCCGTTAACTCGTACAAGAACGCATTCAGGTCGAGTAGCTTCCAATTAAAAACCAGTCGGTCGTCTGTGCCAAACTTACCTTAGACACCAAATTGTTGAGTCAGAACCAATTGGGTTAGCCTACAATCCAGACTCTAACCTCTGAGCCTAATTAGGTCTTGCTTGATCGTGACTCGATCTTGACCCAGACTTAATCCTATTAGGCTGGTCAATTTAAGCATTGTTGATCCCATCTAACCAACTCTTGATTCGGTTTGATCAACCGCTTAGACCTAATTGAGCTACCCAAGCCCGAACCCAGTATTATGAATATGTCTTAGATCTGAAATTCTCAATTTTTAGACCTAATTAATATTCCATAAACTTAATTCTTAATTAAGTTGGGTTCATAAACAAAATATGCATAATAAATCCTAGGGTTTCAGGATCTAGGGTTTTGCAGAAAGTAAGTTTTGGGTTTCTGATTAAGGACGAACACGCAGCACCCCTACACGTCATAAGAACACCCCATCGAATGGGAAGAGAGGGCCTTTAAACCCTTCTTCGTTCTTATGACCGGACGGCCAAGAGGAACGCCTTAATCAGGAACATGTAAATCTACAAAACAATATCAGATCTATATCATATATCTCATATATAAAGTAGATCTAATCATGGCATATTTTGCATACATCTCATGTATCAAATCATGCATGTTTTCAGATCTAAATTATCACATAATAATCTAAAAAATTAGATTTAAATTGATCTAATCAAAATAAATTCTAATCTAGACAATTATGTAGAACTATTCTACAACTAGTCTAGTCATGCATCTATCATATCTCATATGATATTTAAAATTAAATAATTTTTATTTGCTATTTATCAGATGTTATTATAACACTTATAATATCAGAAAATAGTAAATAAGAAGATCTAAAATATGATTTAATCATATTAAATCAAAGACATGCAAAACTATTCTATTCTAGAACTAGTCATGCATATCTTCATGTTCTTAGATCAAAATCATTTAATTTTAATTTTTCTGATTTCAGATCTGATCACATCTCATGTGACATCTGAAATCACATTATTTTTAATTAAAATAAAATTAAAATCAGATCTAAATAATTTTAGAACCATGGCTCTGATACCAGTTGAAGGGAAATCCTGATTTCCCGGTCCAGGTTCGTCCAGATCTGATTAGATCAAGAGATATATTTCAAAAATTTTTCTCTTGATCTCAATCAGATCTTGATATGTTTCAGATCTGATTCTTATTATTTTAACAAATAAAATAAAATAAGATAAATTAAATCAAATTCAATTTACCTGATTTGGGTAATCCTATTACCCTGTAGATGATCCTGATTGCAGCGGAAGGTTCTGGATCTTAGCCACGCAAGCGCCTGGCCTCTACCGGTATCCACTCGGGTTGGATCTAGAGAACCTCTTCTTCTCTATCACACCTCCAAAAATCAGATCTGGATCTGATTTGGAGGATCTTCAAAACTCTTTTGAAGATCTGCAGTCGTCCTTTTGCAGCAGCGCAGCCTTCTTGCTTTTGATCGCCTTTCCTTGATCTGAATCGCACCAAACTAAGTCCAAAACACTTTTGGACGTGGAGAGCAAGGGGAGAAGAGAGTATGGCATGGAGAAGGAGGGGAGAGGCAGCCTTGGATGTGGGAAATCTCTATTGAATTCACTTAGACTTAGGATTAGGGTTGGGCGCAGGGTCTTATTTATAGACTAAGCGTGATCCAACTCCTCTTCCTCTCAACCAATCACAACCCTTTGTGAAATCAGATCTAAATCTGATTGGTTGGAATAGAGACCCCTGGATTCCTCCTTAGAGGGTGCCTAAGACCAGTCAAACTGGATTCTTAGTAGAACTCTGATTGGAATCCTAAAGGGAGGTGGAGTCCTTGTCCAACAAGGACTCCTAGGTGCCTCCTACTTGGGCTCACGCCACCCTTGGCGTGGGCCCTTCTCCTTGCCAGGTTCTGGCAGGGGGACAAGCCCCCACCAGCTCTCCAATAGGTGCATGACATGTGGTCAAAAGTCAAAGGGTCAATGGTCAACATTTGACCAGTCAAAGGTAGACTTTTGACCAAAGTCAAAGAACAAGAAATGGCAGGTGACCAAAAATGGCAGGTAATGTCTTACAAATAAGACAACCTATTCTGACTTGGACAACCTCCAGTCAGACCATATGAAGGCCTCTGATTGAGCACAAACTCCTTTGGCTCAGTCAGGACAACTTATTTATGATAGTAAAAGAAGAACGTTAGGTTCAATCGAGTGCTAGCACGATTTCCTTGAACCTAATTGAATCTCATTCAGATCAATTGAACTAGATCAGTTCAATTGATGATCACCAGACTTCAAACCCTTGTTTGTGTGACCCAGTTAGGTTCAGTTCTGTATGGTAATGGGATATGTCATGATCTCTATCATAGACATCATCGAAAACTCCTTTCGATGGATCAGAACTCTTCTGATTCGAACAGCTAGAATGATCGATCATCTAAATCATTCTAATTGCTCCCAAAATCCACCAGTGACACCTAGCAGTATATGGTGGCAACCCATCAGAGCTGAATGCGAACCTCTTGGTGCAGCTACCTGTGTGATTCAGTTCTTCTATCTTGAGCCCCGATCAGATTAGGGTTAAGGTGAACTCGTCAAACCCTAGTCTCTGTCATATGATGTAATCATTCGATTCGAGTCCAATGTGAAAATCTAAATAGAAACTCTTTCTATTATTTCACTCTACCATGGCCATGGATTTCTGGACTTGATTCTCATGATCATCATAGGGCTGCTCCTCTACCACCGAGGTAGATAGATCCCATCTTGATGCAATCCAGTTCCTACAATGAACATGCTATAGCCAACATACACCTCAGGGTTCCATATGGCTAGGAGACCGAGTAATGGTGTAGTCAAACTATAACACCCTCAAGGTGAACTGCCGATGCATCTCAGGTCAAAGAACCAGACACACTACTGCAGCATCGAGTCAGTCATTGATGAGAAGGTAGACTTCCTAATGACTACTCGAGGTGGTCACGCTCAGTGCCCTCGTTCTCTAACGAGTACCTGTACTCTCGCTCCGGTGTCTCCACACCGTAGACTCAAGACTCATCTACTAAAGAGAAACGATCGTACACCAACCTTCTGGATCAATCACCATCCTCGTGATGATCATATGGTCGGGAGCTGTTTATGAGTTAATAATGATTATTCATGTCTTAAATTTTCAACTCTTGAAAATATGAATTATCATTACCATTAACTCAAAGGATGTATCACAGACACTAAATACACATGTGTGATAGAAAATAACCCATTTCATTAATTATAGTCAAAATTACAATTTTGCCCCTAGAAGTGTATTACAAGTGTCAGCCAATTCTGACTTCTAGGGCACATATATCTAACAGATCGCAATCAGAAGAAACTTTCATTGTCCGGATGCCATTGAGAAAGGGCCAAGTATATCCATTCTCCACTACACAAATGGCTAAGGTGCACTTTAGTGGAGTAAGCTTGGAGGCTGGCTATCTTTGTATGTTTGCATTTCTCTGATAGCAGTTACATTTCTTGACATACTCCATAGAATCGTGATACAAGGTCGGCCAATAGTATACTTATCGAAGTAGTCTTTGTGATAGGGATCTGGCTCCTACATGACTTCAATAAATTTTTTCGTGCACTTTCCATAATGTGAAGTTGGCCTTTGAAGGTTGAAGACATCTCAATAATGGTAGTGAATATGATCTTTTATACAACTTGCCCTCATACAAAATGTATCGAAAGGCTTGATTTCTAAGTTTTTGAGCTTCTTTCGAATCATAAGGAAGAACTCTCTCTTTGAGATAGATAACTAACGGCTCAATCCAGCTTGGCTTGAGCTCCATCTGCATAACAAGCTGTGATTCCTCTAAGCTTGTGCATTTTAGAGTTTCAAAAAATACTTCTTTGGACAGTTTAGCTAGGGCTAAAGTGGTCAATTTAGAGAGGAGATTGGCTCTTGTATTTTCTGCCCTCGAAATCTATCGAATGTCAAAACTATCAAAGGATGGAGTCAAATCCTTTACTTTCTCAAGATATTTCATCATACTTTTCTTTCGTACTTCATAGTTGCCATTAACTTGGCCGACCACTAATTAAAAATTACTGTAGACTTGAAATTGATCTACTTTTAACTCTCTTGCAATTTTTAATCCGACGATCAGTGCTTCATATTTGGCCCCATTATTAGTTACAGGAAATTCGAAGCATAGCACGATTCGGTGATGACTCCCTCGGGGTTGACTAAGACCAAACCCGTGCCTGCTCCAGCAGAGTTGGATGAACCATCCATGTATAGGGCCCAAAAATCTTCGAAAAGATCGGCACTCTCCTCGAAGAGGCTTGATTGCAACCATGGGATGACGGTCTCATTCTATTCAAGCTTGGCTTCATCTGGAGTGGTACATTCTACTATAAAATTTACCAATATCTGAGCTTTGATCGATGATCGGGGTCGATAATTGATATCAAACTCTGTGAGCTCGATTGCCCATATCATGATTCTTTCGAAAGCATCCATTCGATGAAGGACTGCTTTTATTGGTTGATCCATGAGGATCGTTATGGTGTATCCCTGAAAGTAAGATTGGAGTCTACTGGCAGCAATTAGAAGAGAGTAATTTAATTTTTCTAACTTAGAATACCTAGTCTCTGCATCCCTCAGGACTCGACTTACGTAGTAGACTGGTTGCTGCATCTTCGCTTCCTCCTTGATCAAGACTGCTGCCAAGGCCGCTAGGGAGACTGCTAGATACAACAGTAATTCTTCTCTGAGTTCAGGCTTTGCCAGTAGTGGAGGTGAGTTGAGGTAGTTTTTGAGCTCCTCAAATGTCTGTTGGCACTCCATCATCCAGCAGAAGTTCTTTGGTTGCTTAAGAACTTGGAAGAAGGGCATGCATCGCTCTACCAATCTCGAGATGAAGTGATTTAGGGATGCCACTTTTTCAGTCAGGTGCTGAACTTTTTTGATTATTTTTGGAGCAGTCATCTTCTGAATAGCTCAGATTTTCTTTGGATTTGCTTCAATCCCGTGCCTTGACACCATAAACCCCAAAAACTTTTTCGAGATCACACCAAAGGTGTACTTGATCAGGTTCAGCTTCATCTTGTACTTCTTGAGTGCACTGAAGGTCTCTTCGAGGTTAGCGATGTGGTTTATTGAAGCTCAATTTTTGATGAGCATGTCATCCACATACACCTTCATGTTGCGGTCGATCTACTCTTTAAAGATCTTGTTGATCTGGCGCTGGTATATTACCCCTGTATTCTTGAGTCTAAAAGGCATAACTCTGTAATAGTAAAGACCACGGTCAGTAATAAAAGTAATTTTCTCCTCGTCCTTCGATGCCATCCATATTTGGTTATAGCCAAAAAATGCATCCATGAAAGTGAGGAGCTCATGGCCCGAGGTTGCGTCTACCAGTTGATCAGTCTTGGGTAGAGGGTAGCTATCTTTTGGGCAAGCTTTGTTTAGCTTTTTGAAATCTATACACATCCTCCACTTACCGTTGGCCTTCTTGACCTGGACCACATTAGAGACCCAAGTTGGATAGCTGATTTCTTAAATAAATCCAGTATTGAGAAGCTTGTCGACTTCTTCTACTGTTGCCTTCTGCCTTTCTGGTGCATGGCTCCGAACTCTTTCTTTCACTGATCGATACATGGGATCAATGGCCAGTCAATGTTCCATAACCTCGGTGTCAATCCCAAGCATATCCGTCAAAACCCAAGCAAAGACATCGACATTCCTTCGTAAAAAAGCGATGAGCTACTCCCAAGCTTCATCTTCCAGATTGGAGCCATTTTGCACCGTATGCTCCGCATTTTCATCATTCAGGGGGACGGTTACAAGATCTTCTATGGGCTCACCCCATTCTTCGACAAGGTCATCGCGGACATCAAGCCCATCAATTGGGTAGGGGTCAAATCAAGTGCCATTTTGTAAGACGATGGAGTAGCAGTGCCGGGCTAATACTTGATCGCCTTTGATTTCACCTATTTTGTTGTTTGTTGAAAATTTTATTTTTAGGTAATAGGTCGACACTACGACTCATAGTACATTCAGACCAGGTCAGCCAAGGATTGCATTGTAAGTGGAGGAGGCTTTTACCACCAAAAAGTTGACCCATATCTTGGCTTGCTTTGGATACTGTCCTGCATCATGGCTAGAGTTATCATTTCCTCCACTAGCACCGCATCACCAGTGAAGCCAACCAACGGAGAGCTCATGGGTCCCAAGCGATTATCGGGTATGGACATTTTAAAGAAAGCATCATAGTACAAAATGTCAGCGAAACTTTTATTATCTACCAAAACATGGTGTATATCATAATCAGTAATATTCAAAGAGATTACAACCACATCATTGTGCGAAAATTGAACTCCTTGAGCATCCTCGTCGGTGAAAGCGATGGGCTCTTCAGTTCTTTGCCTCTTCCCAGGCTCGGCTGACCCGCTAGCCTCCCCTCGTCGAAGTCCCCCAGAGATGGTGTTAATGATGTCGATTGGAGGCCGATCTTCTCGCTGCTCCTCGCCCCTCGGTGGTTCTAATGGTGGGGGTGCTCTCAGCCAATCCTCTCATCCTTTCAATCGATATCGCATGAACCAGCCAAGCCTATCGCACTTGATGAGCTCCTCGATCTCATCTTGGAGCTGGATTCACTCTTCTATATCATGATCGTGATCATAATGGTAGAGGCAGAACTTGCTAGGATTGTATTTACCAGGGTGAGTATGCATCCTTTTCAATCTCGATAGTTGCTTCCTGATCTCCATCAGTACTTGAATTTTTGGAGCATTGAGAGGGGCGTAGTTATGGAATTTTTTGAAGGGAGAGCTCCATCGTGCCCTTTTATCTGGGCTTCTTCGCCTCTGGGCCCGGGTAGGGGTTCGAGCCCACTTACGCTCTGGAGGAGTTTGGGAGCATGGTCGAGCTCTGCTCGATTTCTCTCTAGCCATGGGCACATTTGGTTCACCTGCCTGCCACTCCTGGGTGGCTTCATTATCCCTGGCCTTAAAGGCCTCTTCAGCTCGGGCATAACCTTCAGCCCGAGCCAGCATATCAGCAAAGTTTCTGGGGTATTTCTTCTCTAGGGAGAATAGCAAATTATTCTTTTGAAGGCCGTCCTTGAGTGCAGCCATTGCAATAAATTGGTTCAAGTTTTGGACCTCCAATGCAGCAACATTAAATCGAGTGACATAAGCCCAGATAAATTCCTCCTGCTTGATATTCATCAAAAAATTCGAACCTCGGTGGGGATGTCAGCTGTTAATGAAATGAGCCTTAAACTGATGGCTTATTTGATCAAAGAAAAAGATGGTACCCAGCTTAAGTGCCGAGTACCAATTCCTGACGGCTTCCTTCCGGGTGGATGAGAAAGTCCAGCACAAAATAGCATGTGGCATGTTGTGGGGCAGCATCATTGTTCGGAAGGCCTCTAGGTGGTCGATCGGATCGGTGGTCTCGTCATAACTCTCAAACTATGGAAGCTTGAAGTTTGGCGAGATTGGTTCCTGCATAATCTTCTAAGAAAAAGGAGGGTCAGTGCAAATATCGTTACTGTGGGAGGAGGGAGCATGATGGAGTTCTTCAATTCATCGGCTCATTTTCTGGAGTCTTTGATCTAGGAGATCTTCACGATCATTGATCTCTAGGGTTTTCTAATGGAATGGAGGCAAAGCTCCTCCGGGGTTAAGTCATGGTCTGAGCAAGGGCTCTCCACCCTCTGCTTTTTCTTTTTGGAGGTCACTGGCTGGCTAGCCCAAGTCGGCCATTCCCAAATCAGATCATGGGGCTTCAGAGAAGCCTGCTTTAGCCGAATTGGCACCAAAGCCTATCGTTGCATGACCTGCACCGCCTCCATGAGATCGCAAACCTGCTAGACCAGCCGGTTGAACTGCTTTGCATCCACCATGGCTGCAAATAGAGCTTGAGTTGTCGGAGCTGAAGCGGGAATGGATAGATCTGAATGGGATCTAGCTACAGAGGCCAATGACCACCGGGTCAAAGCTTTTCTAGAAGGCATTTTTTCTGGAAAGAACTCCAGAGAGAGAGAAGAGAGATTGCTGTTGAGCACTCCTTTAAGAATAAAAAATCTCAGGAACAGAGGGTCCCTTCCTCTAGCTCCAATCCTATTGGTCTAAAATCTGGTTGCCATCGGAGAAGGGCTGGAGTCGGAGAAGACGAGGTCGCCGTCGATGACCTATGAAACAAGTCTCATCCAGAGTCCGGGATGGTGGCTCTGGCAAGATCCTTTGATAGTCAAGTTAGCTTTTTTGGCTAACAGAAATGGAGTACTCAGTCAAGAAAGTTGAAGAGTTTCGAAAGAAAGAAGAGAGCCTCCAGAAAATATATCTAGAGAATCCCTTTTATAGATAGAGCTTGTAATAAACTGATAGTGACAGCCATAATTACTGAGTAGTGGGCCGCTCGGGGCCATGTGGAGTTTGTTACGGAGGATAGTGTTTGTTGTCATGAGGTGCCAGTCCGTTTGAGATTTGATAGTCAAAGTTTGGAGGGATAGGTATCGGTTGGTGATGACCTTTGAGCTATATTAATTCTAGAGGAGTTCGAACTCCTCTAAGGTATCTGGGTGTGGGTCGGTTCATGCTGTGTATGGGACCGGACTCATGTAGAGACCTTCCTAGATGACTATGAAAAGTTTGGCTGTTGGAGGAGTCTGAAAGGGGTTCAACCACTGAAGGAGTTAGAAGGAGTTTGGTTGCTGAAGGGTCCGAAAGGAGTTCGACCACTGGAGGAGTCTAGAAGGAGTTCGGCTGCTAAAGGAGTCCGGAAGAAGTTCGATTGCTGAAGGGGTCCGAAAAGGGTTCGACTGCTGGAGGAGTCTGGAAGAAGTTTGACTGCTGAAGGAGTTTGGAAGAAGTTCTGCTGCTGAAGGGGTCTGGAAGGAGTTCGATCGCTGAAGGGGTCCCAAGAGGAAGAATTTTCGATCAAAGCTCTTCTGTCGTTACCTATTACATTGGCTAAGCATCAAACTGGACTTCGGCGAGAGCAAAATTTATACCCAATAATTTTATTTTCAGATCTAAAACTATTTTAAATTTATTAAATAATAAATAAAATTAGATCAAATCTAATAAATTTATGATTAGAGTCGGATCATCACAAACTAGGACAATCTTTTCACTATAAGGGGTAAACCTTACAGCAGGACAACCATATGGTAGTTCGTGAGATCTAAATTTTTTTTCTTAATTTTAAATTTAATAATTAGATTATAAATTAGATCTAATCTAAGAAATAATCTAAATATGTATAAAAATTATGTAACAAGAACCTAGGCTCTGATAGCAATTCTAGGAACCAGATCTAGGATTTCATGGGTAGATCTTGAAACTTTTTCAAGATCATGCAGCGGAAGACTTAAATAAATTAAATATTTATTTAAATAAATATATAAATACCTAAATCTCAGATCTATTATATGATCAAGATATGATATTAAATCAAAAATTAAAATCAAAAGAGAAAGAAAAGGTTGATCAAATCAACCTAGATCTACACTACATCAAATGCAGGTATGAAGTTAATAGATCAGATCTATTACCTGAGCAATTAGACTTGAGGATGAAGTCAAGAGCCGCACACATGGCTAGCCTCTAGGAGTCGTCCACACAAGCCTACGAATACAATCAGAGATCCTAATGCAGGAAATCATCACAGTATGATAGCACTATGCTGATCTCTCTTCGACGGTTGATCCGATGCTTCCTTCTTCAAAACTTGGATACTCAAAAATACCAAAAGAAAAGAGGAAGATTTGTGATGCTAAGACACCTCTCAAAAGCTCACAAAAAGGGAGGAAGAGATTTGGAATAAAAATCCTAGAAGACAACCCTCTTCTTCTTCTTTGTTCTTTTTCTAGAATCCCTGATTTGTATTTTCAATATCTCCACGACCTAGATAATTTTTTTTTGATTTTTTTACACAAAAGAGACCTCTCAAATGTATACAATTCATGAAAATTTTAGCCAAAAATTCTATTTAAATAAAGAGATATATAAAGTCCAAGTTAGGTCAAAAATCTAGACTAGGAAGGACCAAATAAGGGAAGATGTTGGGGCGCCCAACTCTTGGGCACCCCCACCTCTTTTTCTACCATGGACCAGCAAAGGGGGTGCACAAAAAATGTCCTCTTTTACCATGAAAATCAAAGAAAATAAGGAATGATGGATCTGCACACTTCTGAAAAGAGTTTTGGTTGATAAGGATTCTATCTCATAGAATCCTTAAACAAAACTAATTCATTTTTGACTTGGTCTTCTAACAAACTTCCATATGAGAAAAAAGAAGAGAGAAGGGAGGCATGAGAAATCTTGAGCATGGAGATTATTCATGTAAAAATATAAAGAGAAAAGGGTGGGGCGTGAGGATTAGGTGGTGTAAGGAATAGGGAGTCCTAGTCACACTAGGACTCCTGTTTTGACTTGGTCAAACAAGGTCTTTTAACCAAATAAAAATAAGAGTAAACCAATCTAATTAAATAAGATCCTAATCCATTTAAAAATTTAATTAAATTAGATTAAATTAAATTTAATTCTAATTTAATTTTTTAATCAAATTAGAAAATTGGGTTGACCCGAGTCCTAGTTAGACTAGGACTAGTTCTTCCTTGCACTTGACTTATCCAATAAGTCAATTGAACTTGATCCAATCAAGCTCAAACTAAATCTAATTAAATTATATTTAATTGAACTTAATCTCAGCCTTTTGGCTTAATTAAATTAAGTCAATTAGCAATTGAATTGCTAATTGATCCTTCTACAATACTTGCACTAGGTTAAACACCAATCGTATTGATTGTTTATCCCTAAAATGATTCTAAATTGTTGATCAACCATCCGATCGGAATGTGAACTCTAATGTATGTGACCTCATAGGTTCAAACCTAAGCTGGTAGCATAGGAATAAATTTTTAAACCAATCAAAGTGACCATCTAGCAATGATATCCGATGGCCAGATAGGTCGAAAGGTGTAGAACACCATCCGTAGAATCCATATGAATATAGTTTCCATATAATTCATCCCTTTAATCATAATGCTCGTAGGACACCTCAGAGTTCAACTATCAACTCTGATCAGGTTGTCCACATTATATTTCAAAATATCAAATCCATCTAATGGATTACCCTGGCCAAGATAATGTTATATTGAAATACAGTGATACATTCTTCTCCAACTCTTGGAGTGGTCAATTCCATCTTGATCACACTCCAACTTTGCAAGTATTTGACCATGCCTAGAAGCCTTCCATTGCTGAATTAGAAATTTAGTTAGTCTGATATCAAATCATAGTGAGTTGTTTGCAAGTCACTAAGGTGATGTCAGGTCTAAGGGATACTTATACCTATTTCCCATCAAAGACATTCTCGACAGTAGAATGCTCTAGAGTTGGTCATGTTCAATGATGATGTACCCATACATCTCACCTATATGCCATACTAGTGTCTCTACACTCTTAGGATAAGAGGACAACCAATCTGTATGGTATATAGCAATCTATGCTCGATAGATGCTATTATCCTAATTAACAACATATCATTTGGTCGTAAACAAATTGAAGGACTAATCGACAAATCCTCTCTTTATCGAAACTAAATAGTCCTGAGGATTTCATCACAACAATGGAGTTCATTAGAAGATATAAATTTAGGATAAAAAATGATGCTAAAATATTTTATATTAATTAATAAATTAATTATAATATCTCAATCATCAACAGGCTGATGATTGACTTTGGAACATAATTTCCAATACTATAACCTAGATGATTGGCTTTAGGATATATTTTCCAACAACTCTCACTTAGACTAAAGCCACTCAGAATAATATCGAATATTCATCTTCTATTTATGATTGTCAAACTCTTTTATTTCGAGAGCTTTAGTAAAGGGGTCGACCATGTTCTCCTTTCCATCGATCTTTTGAAGCTCGACGTCATCTCATTCCACGATCTATTTACAAGATGGTTGCAATACAGAATATTCTTGGTGCACTGATGTACCTTCGGCTCCTTCGCTTGAGCTATGGCTCTAGTGCTGTCATAGTAAAGCAGAACCAGACCATCTAAGAAGGGTGTCACTCCTAGCTCATCGATGAACTTCCATAGTCACACAGCTTCCTTCGCAGCATCCGATGCCGTGACATACTCCACCTCGCACATAGAATCGGCCATAGTGTGCTACTTAGAATTTTTTTAGTAGACCGCTCCATTATTCAGGGTAAATACATAACCCGACACACTCTTGTTGTCATCATGATCTGACTGAAAATTAGAATTAGTATATCCCATAAGTTTCAAGTCAGCATCTCCATAGATGAGCTACTGGTCATTGGTATTTCTTAAATACTTTAGGATTGTCTTCACAACCTTCCAGTAATTCTCATCTGGATTAGATTGGTATCTGCTTACTACCCCTAGTGAGTATGCCACGTCTAGTCTCGTACACATCATGGCGTACATAATTGAATCTACTATCAAAGCATATGGTATTCTAATCATACGCTTTCTCTCTTGAGGAGTTGTTGGATAATTTTTCTTCGAAAGAAAAATTCCATGGCCTATCAGAAGATAACTCTTTTTGAAATTCTCCATGCTAAACCTCTTCAACATGGTATCAATGTACATGGACTGGGACAATCCAAGCAATCTTTTAGATCTATCCCTATATATCCTCATCCTCAGGATGTAGGAAGCTTCTCCCAAGTTCTTCATGGAGAATTATGTCGACAACCAAACTTTTATTCCCTATAATGTAGGGATGTCATTCTTAATTAAGAGAATATCATCCACATACAAAACAAGAAATACAACCATAGAACCATTAGCCCATTTGTACATGCAGGGTTTTTCTCTATTCTTAATGAAGCCATATATTTTGATCATCTTATCAAAATGCATGTTCCAATTCCAAGATGCCTGCTTCAATCCATAGATGGATCTCTGAAGCTTGCAAATTTTGGACTCATCTATGGATGTGAAATCCTCAGGTTGTATCATATACACCTCTTCATCCAGTTCTCCATTTAGAAAAGTTGTCTTCCCATCTATTTACCAGATCTCATAGTCTAGGTATGCCGCTATTACAAGCATAATCTGAATGGACTTGAGCATTGCCACTAGAGAAAATGACTCATCATAGTCAATACCATAATGCTGACGATATTCCTTGGCAACCAAATGGACTTTATAGGTCTCCATCTTTCCTTCTGTTCTCTATTTTCATTTCAAAATCCACTTACACCTAATGAATTTTATCCCTTCAGGTGGATCAATTAGTGTCCATACACTGTTGATCTTCATGGACTCCATTTCAAATTCCATGGCTTCCAGCCATAAATTAGAGTCGGACCTCTGCATGACATCCATATAGATGATCGGATTCTTGTCGTTCTCATCGAGTTCAACAGGATCACCATCACAGACCAAGAAACCATAGTATCTATCCAGGTGATGTGATACTCTACCGGATCTGCTTAAGGGTGTATCTTCAACAAGCTTTGGGTTTGATCTTATCAAATCTAGTTTTGGAGGTTCACTAGAATGTATCAATTTTTTCACCTATCGAACTTCACCAAGCTCAACATTAGAGGCAGCTGTTCCTTCCATAAGGAACTTCTTTTTCAAAAAGACTATCCTATTGCTGACGAACATCTTTTGCTCTTCAGTAAGGTAGAAGTAATAACCCCTAGTTTTCTTGCGATACCCTATAAATAAGTATTTATCGAACCTAGGTCCAAGCTTTTTTGGTTGCAAATGCTTGACATAAGTCGGACATCTCGAAACCCTAAGGTGAGAGAGTATCAGTCTACACCCAGCCCATATCTCATATGGAGTCTTTACGACATACGTGCTCGGAACATTATTCAAAATAAAATAAGTAGTCTCGAGTGCATATTCCCAGAATGAAATTGACAGACTCACAAAGCCTATCATGGATTGAACCATGTCCAAGAAGGTTTGATTCCTTCTTTTAGACACACCATTATGCTGTGGTGTTCCAGGAGGGATCCATTGAGAGAAAATCCCATTCTCTCCTAGATATGTCAAAAATTCATTGAAAAGATATTCACCTCCTCGGTCAAACCAAAGAGTTTTAATACTCTTCTCAAGTTATTTTTCTACCTTATTTCGATATCGTTTGAACATTTCAAATGAATCAAATTTACTCTTCATAAGATAGACGTACCCACACCTAGATAGGTCGTCAGTAAATGTAATAAAGTAGTAGAACCTACCTCTAGTACATGTATTCATAGGTCCATGTACATCAGTATGTACTAGATCTAGAAGCTCAGTGGCTCGTTCATCCTTTCCAGTAAAAGATGATTTGGTCATCTTACCAAGAAGACAGAACTCACAGGTATTCAATGATTCACAATCATCGATGTCAAGGATATGCTTCTTGACTAACCTATTGATCTTATTCTTGTTTATATGATCGAGCCGACAGTGCCAAAGATAAGCATCGATGATATTATCTAATTTTGGATATTTATTCAACATGTACATTACGCTAATAGGCTATGATAAAATATAAATGTCATTACTTAATTGTCCTTGCATTATTGTGACATCATTCATAATGATATTACAATAATATTTCTTTATTGATAAATAATAACCATCCTGGGCCAAAAGCCTAATGGATATTATGTTCATCATAAAAGATGGATAATAGTGATAGTCACCTAAAATGACATTATTATTTTTGAAAACAAGCTCAAGAGTTTCCAATGCTAGGACTGGAACATTCCTTCCATCCCCAACATTAAGAAATCTTTTACCATCCTCAAACTTTCTACCAATTTGAAGTCTGTGCAATGAATTGCATATATGAACTGGACTTTCGGTATCTAATATCTAGGTAGATGTATCACAAACAGTGAAATTGCAAGGCATTATCATATAACATCCTTGCCCAGCAATACCTTGCTGGTTATCACTATTCAGCCTATTCGAGTCAAGAGTACTATTCCTCTTTGGATCTGCCTGATTAGGGTCAATACTAAACTCCTTATTCATAGGTCCTAAACATTTGTCATTATCTAATAGTGAACGGAGTAGACTTACATAGCCATTCTATTTATCTAAAAGAAAAACATAAAATCTTATTAGTACTTGAATTAATTTAAATCCTAAAGACTTGAACTTTAGTCTAAAGGTCCTTCTACTATTTTTAATGAATTGGTAGTCTTTACCTCCAATTCGAGGAATTACACTAACTCCTTAGTGGATACTAAAATCCACATAGATTACATATGGGCTTGAGGAAAGCTTTGGCTAACCCGTGTGCATCTACAAGTAGGTTCATAACCAATTATTTCTTCAAATAATTTTTAGTATTTAGGTTTTGCCCCAGATGCCAAATCAGTAGGCCATGGCCTCCACTGAAAAGGTCTGATTAGGTCCAACTATTAACGTGATTAACTTTAGTACATCAAACCAATGATAACCAGACCCGAGAAAAGCTCTAGCTAACCTGATCACCATTAAAAGAGTGTGACCTAATCATCATATGATGTACAGTTATTTCAATATCCAAATAAACATCAGGTGTAAGGCACCTCTAATGTTCACCCAGAAAATTAAACTTATTACTGTTCACCATAATAGGAGAATATGATTCGGTTATCCCCATAACTAAGTTATTTTAAGGATCTAATAATTTAGAGGATTTAGTTATATATGATTTAAGGATAGAAAGGATACAGACCAAATTTCTCCCACTGACTTCACCAAGTCAAGTCCTCCCACTAACTTCATCAAGTCAATAGGTTAGGACTAGGATCAATTTGAGTCCATGGGCACCTAATTCAGTCTTACTAAATGAAATCAGTCAAACTGATTTCTAGTGACATGGATTAGTCCGAATCACCAAGTGATCTAATTAAATCCTAATTGACCATATCAACCAGGTAAGTGAGATTAGTGGAAGGGACATGCCATTAACTCATCAAAAATCAAATCAGTGTGAGGAGCTCCCAATGAAAAATCACTGGTCTAGACTGCCAAACTTACCTTAGATACCAATTGATTAATTAGATTTAATTTGATTAACCTAGTAATTTTGGGCTAAATCGCTTAGCCATGAATTAAGTCCATCTTGGTCTCGTTAAAGACATGGACTCATCCAACTACAACTATTAAAGTTGAGTTTAGAGTATCCTTGACCTAATCTAATTCAACACTTGGTTAGATTTGATCAATTACTCTAGATTAATCCATTCTTTAACTAACCTTAGGTCTAACCCAATTAATGGACCTAATTCATCTGACCTTTCAGTCTTAGGATCTTTAATTCACAATTCTAGAACCTAGAAGACAACACTTAATTCTTTTAATTAAGTTTTTGGGATGACGAATTAGGGTTTGATATTTCAAAAATAGTTTTTAAATTTTGAAATATTTTATTTTATATTTTTTAAATGGGTCGACTTATTTCAAAAATGGGTCGGCTCATTTCTCAAGCAGCAACCTATTGCTAGTTTTAAACAAAAAAAATAAAACATAATAAAAATTAAACTATGAATCAACCTTTTAGATCTAATCTAAAACACATTCATATTTAATTTTCTAATTGAAATAATTTCAATCATTAAAATCTTTTCACTATTCATCTTAATGAATGAGTTTATGGTGGCACCCCTACCACCATAAGGGATCCCCACTGAATGAAGGAGATGGCCTTTCAATCATACTTATTTCTCATGACTGGATGGATTGATGACTCATTCATTCTCGATTGCTAAGTTATCTAGATATAAAATATATCATATATGTAAGTATTCAATTTTCTAATTACTATTAAACATGTCAAGCAATCCTTCACTCTGATACCACTGAACGAAATCGAGCAGGGTAAAAGCATGCATTTTCAAAATATTTTTGAATTATATAGCAGCAAAAGAATTAGATTAATCTAAAATTAATCTACTGCATGCATTGATCTAATCAAATAAACCCTACTCAGTATCTAGACATGCTAATATGTAATTTGAAATTCAAATGCGATCGATCAACAAATCAAATTTGTTGACCGATACAAGTTTAAAACTCGATACCTATGTGCAGATAGCTGATCTCCATAATCTAAATCTACCAAAATAAGCTTCTAGTATTGTGCTATAGCTGTACGTTCATCCAGCCTCTATGGTTGGTCCACACGAAGCTCTTGATCTCGACCAGCTCCACTGGAGTGCTAGCTCCTTGCTGGGGCCTTCAACAGCTGATTGCGATCGATCCAATTGATCATCTTCTTTTTGATTTCTTGAAAGCTCCAAAAAATTAGATGGTGTACTTTGAAGGATGATGAGCCGATGTCTGAAGTTTGGTGGTGATTGGATACTCATAGCACTCAATCTCTCCACCCAAACCCAAAGACCCAACTCTAGGATTTTGAACACTCATAAAACCCTGATGCCCGAAAATCCTCTCACGCTCTCCCTATAAGGAATTTTATTATGAAACTAATTTTCATAGATATGGGACTTTCCTATCTATGCACACCACACCTAGATTCCATCTAAAGTGGGTGACTAGTAGAAGAAAAATAAGGTAAACATGAGAAGATGAAATGGCTTGGGTAAAATATCACCCTGGACTTTTCCATGCCCAAACTTGCACCTATCTCAATTTTCTCTCTCTCTAAGCAACCCTCCCACACACCTCCATAGATAACTCTCATAACCCCATGCATGTACAAAAAAAAAAATCACATTTTTATTGGCATGCATTCGATGGGAAAATCGCATGGGAAGATAAGATATGGAGGTTGAACTTGTTTCAACCTCCTTACAAAATTTGAATTCAAATTCAAACAAATCCATTTCCAATGCCTATCCCAAAGGGTGATGAGCAGAAGGACTCTCCTTCTACTCACCCTCAATCTAAAATCATCCAAAAAAATGTGTGATAAAAATATGGCAACGTGGGAAAGAATAAGAAAGGGAGAGATGAGTTCAAAACTCAAACCATCTTAGTTGAATTCAAAATTCAACTAACTTTGAATCGGTCCAACCATTGGACCAGGTCAAATGGAGATAGAATAAAGGGCATAGATACCTCTCAGGCATGGGAAACTCTCACATGAATTCATAATTCACATGAAGAATGGCGAGGGTCAAAACAAAGTGGCATAGGGAGAAACATCATTTGAAATTCAAAATTATTTGACTTGGTCCAAATTGGTTTCAACCAACTAATTATTTAGACCAAATTAGATTAGGTTAAATCCAATTAAATTAGACTTAATCTAAACCAATTAATTTTTAATCAAATTAAAAATTAATTAGGTGCAGGTTCTGATCAAATCAGGATCAAATCTTTCTTAGTGATTAGGTCATCTCATGACTTGATCGGGTCAAACCCAATCGAATCAAATTCAATCAAACTTGATTGAATCCTCATCACTCAATTAAATTAAGCTAATTAGCAATCGAATTGCTAATTAATCATCCAAAAATATCAAAGTTTCAATTGGATGGATGTCTGGGTAATAGAGTCCCATCAACATGAAACTCCTGAAGAGTTCCAATTTAGTGGGACTCTCAAACCCAGTGTCCCAAATGAATGAAACTCACGATCATAGAGTCTCAGACCAGTGAAACTCTTGATTATAAAGTCCTAGATAAGTAGGACTCAGAGTCTCAGTCTAGTGGAACTCTTAGTCATAAAGTTTCAGTCTAGTGGAACTCTTGACCATAGTGTCCTAGGTCATTAGGACTCATGATCAGCCACCAGATCAGGTAGAAACTTCTTATGTGTGTGCCCCATAGGTTTGAATCGTAAGTCGATAGCACAAAAACTAATTTTCTGTATCAATCGATGTGACCATCTAGCAATAGTACCCAACATTTAGATAGGTCAAAAAGTCGCAAAGCAATAATGACGAACCTGTGGAATATGGTTACCGTATAGTTCATCTCCTTGACCTCGATGCTCAAAGGATGATCTAGGATTTACTATCAATCCTAAAAATCATCCATAGTGTATTTCAAAATTCAATATCCATCGAATGAACCACCCCAGTCGAGGGTTTGCTAAATTGAAATACAGTGATGCACTTGCTCCAACACTTGGAGGGGTCAATCTTATCTTGACTCACACACCGACTTCACAAGTACTTGACTGCACCTAGTAGCCTTGCATCACTAAATTAAAAATTTAGGTAGTCTGGTACCTAAGTACAATGAGTTGCTTACAAGTCACCGTTGTGGTCTCAGGTCTAAGGGACGCTTATATCCATATCCTTTGTGAGCAACTTTTGATAGTAGAGAGCTGCATAGTTGGATCATGTTCAGTAAAATATACTACTACACTTTACCTGCATGCCATAATAGTATCTCCATACTTCTTGGTTAAGAGGACAACCAACACTTATGGCACACAATGACCTACACTTGATACATTGTCATCCTAGGTAATAGCGTATCATTTGATCGCGAACTAGTTTAAGAACTAAATAATAAATTCTCCTTTATCAAGTCCAAATAGTCCTAAGAACTTTATCATAGAAGAGTTTATTATAAGAAGATGCACAAAATGATGAAAAGACTAAAATAATAATTTTATTTATTAATAATTTAAATATAATTATATTTAGCTTAACCATCTACAATCTAGATGATTGGCTTTAGGATACATTTCCCAACAGTTATGCCATCTTCAATGCTGGGATGAGGGATGAAGTTTAAGTCACTGATCATGTACTGTACATGATCGAGCTGATGGAGTATTTGAGCAAGCTTGGCTTTTTCTTGCATGAGCAGTTAGAAAAAGATGCAAATTGAACTCACTACCCAGATCTTATCTCCTATTCCTCACTCATTATAGAATAATAAAGTCTGAAGTTAACTATCATGGGCTACTAGGATTACTTCACAAGGAGTCGGTGAACTTAGTGGAAGGTTTATCTTCTAGTTCTTGACTCTTTAAGAAAAGGAAGAAGAACAAGAAGAAGAAGTCCAAGAAGGTGCAAGTTCAAGCTGGGACATTTGTGCAGGGCAAGACCAAGAAGATAAAGCCCAGTAAGAGTCATGCTGAATACTTTTCTTGCAAGAAGCGGGGGCACTGAAAGAGGAACTATCCTTAGTACATTGTCTTCTTGGATCCAAACAAGCCAAGAAAGAAGCAAGCTATTATTGGATAAGATATTTATATGATAACTCCTTATAATTTTTTTATTTATGATATTACTAACTGAGTATTGGATACGGTATCCTTATCATATTTGCAATTCTTTGCAAAAATTGTAGGTCAGTAGGAGATTTGAGTAAGGCAAGAGGTTCCAGAATGTTAAAGATGGAAGATCAGTTCCAGTTCTAGCATTAGAAATCTTGAAACTTGTATTTGAGTCTCAAATTATTATTCTTAGTGATTGTCACTTTTGTCGTAATTTTTTTTTGAATGTCATTTCTACAGGCCTTCTGGCCAAAGACAACTATGAAATTTCAATAAAGAAAAAAATTTATAATGTCATTATGAATGGTGTTACTATATTCTCTAGACATTTGAACAATGATGTATACATGCTATCATAACTTGTTAGTGTAGTCTATTTCACTAGCAAGCATCCTAATTAGATAATATGTCTAATATCTACTTATGGCACTATAGGCTAGGTCACATCAACAAGAATAAGATAAACAAGTTGACTCAAGAGGAAATTCTTGAAGTCAATAATTATGAATCACTTCCAACTTGTGAATCTTATCTTCTTGGAAAAATGACCAAGTCATCTTTTACTGAAAAAGGTGAGAGAGCCACTGAGCTCTTAGGTCTAGAACATACTAATGTATATGGACCTATGAGCATTGGTGCCAGAGGTGGATATCTCTACTTCATTACTTTCATAGATGATTTGTCTAGATATGGATAATTCTATCCAATGAAACATAAATTGGATTCATTTGAAATGTTCAAACAATTTTAAAGTGAAGTAGAAAAATAAACTAAGAAGAGTATTAAAACTCTTCAGTCTGATCGAGGAGGAAAATACTTTTCTGATGAGTTTTTCATATATTTAGAAGAAAATAGGATTCTCTCCTAATGGACTCCTCCAAGAACACTATAGCATAATGGTGTGTCTGAAAGGAGGAATCAGACTCTATTAGACATGGTCCGATCCATGATGAGTTTTGCCAGCTTTCGATATCCTTTTGGGGATATACACTCGAATCAACTTGCTATATATTAAATAGGATTCCAAGTCTGTAATTAAAAATCCATATGAGATATGGATAGGGCGTAAGCCAGCACTCTCACACCTTAGGGTTTGAGGGTGCTTGGCTTATGTGAAATGATTAATCATAGATAAACTTAGACCTAGGTCTGATAAGTGCACATTCATAGGATACCCAAAAGAGATCAAAGGATATATTTTCTACCATGCTGATGAACAAAAGGTATTTATCAATCTTAAGGCAATCTTTTTAGAAAAAAAGTTTCTTGGTGAAGGGACTGCTACCTTTAAGGTTGAACTTGATGAAGTTCAATAGGTAGAAGACCGACACCAGTAACTAAACCTGAATAGAATTTGATTAGACCAAATCTAGAGCCTAATGTACCGCACCATTAAGGCGATCTAGTAGAGTACTGCGTCAGTCGGATAGATATTATAATTTCTTGATCTAGGATGGTGACCCAATAAACTCGATGAGAACGATGAGGATCCGATCACCTATATGGATGCAATGCAGAGACCTAATTCCGAGAAATGACTAGAGGCCATGAAATTTGAGAAGGAGTCCATGAAGGTCAACGATGTGTGGATATTGGTTAATCCACCTGAAGGGGTTAAATCCATTAGATATAAATGGGTCTTCAAAAGGAAGAGGAGCACAGGCGAAAAGATGGAGACCTATAAAGCCCGTCAGATTGCTAAGGGATATCATCAACGTTATGGTATTGATTATGATGAGATGTTCTCTCTTGTGGCAATGCTCAAATCCATTCAGATAATACTTGTGATAGCTGGCCATCTGAATTATCAGATGAATGTGAAGACAACTTTTTTGAATGGAGAGCTGACTGAAAAAGTGTATATGATACAACTTGAAGGGTTCACATCCACAAATGAGTTCAAGATGTGCAAGCTTTAGAGATCCATTTATGGATTGAAACAAGCATCTTGAAGTTGGAACATGCATTTTGATAAGGTGATCAAAACCTATGTGTTGACCAGATATAGCAACCCAAGAGAGGGGTGAATTGGGTTCTTTTAAAATTTTGGCCAAATTTAGCTTTAAACAATTATGTGCCTAACTTAGCTTAATTCAATTTAATGAAAATTTAATAGTGTATGTAATGGAATCAAATGTAAATCAGTTCAAGCAAGAGTTAAAACTAAATCAACAAATGATTAGCAATTTAAAACATGCAAGATATGTAAAGTAATGGAGAAGGAAATACAATACAAATACATAAAGATTTTTATAGTAGTTCGGAGTAATCCGCTCCTACATCCACTCCCCAAGCTTTTCTTGGAAGTTTCACTATAATTCCTAGATTATAGTATGTTTGTTTTAACTTAGGATTACAAACAAATCTAGTTGATTTTGCCGAGCTCGCCAACCATAATCATACACCGATAGTTTTTTTGGATTTACTATCAATCTAGTTGATTTTAAATAAGAAGCACCAACCATAACCTTTAGACCATTAAATTACTGGCTTAGACTAGCCTACATCCCAGGTTTTTTTCTCCTTAAGGAAATTTGTAAAGAAACACATACAAGAGAATAAAAAATTCAGCATAAAATAAAAAATAAAAGAACTCTTTTTGAAGATTGATGGAGAGCTGAATGATGGCTTTTGAAGCTTTGTATTCTCTCCTTTGAAGGCTAAGAGGAAACTTAAATAATTGAGGATGATTACACTTGAAAGCACTCTAAATTTGATGCACAAAATCCTCTCTTTTCTCTCTTTTTCTTTAGATATTCAATGAACCTCACAATTTGAATGATCTCTACTTTTAATTCACTTTTCTCCTTTTTCTTTTGATTCTCCACCTTTAAATAGTCTTCATAATGACTGGAGAGAGAGTTTGAAACATTGGAGGGCTTGAACTAGCCGTTTGGAATGAAAATGACCCATTAAAAAAATGTAAAAAACTAGCCATTATAGTCTATCCCGATATTAGGGTCGACACTTTTTCTGTAAGGATCGATACTTTTTGATCTGGAGTCGACACCTTGTGCTCGGTGTCAACACTTGGACTGCACTAAAAAATTGAGCTTCTATTTTTGGTTTCTATACAACAGAGGTCGACTCATAGGTCGATCCTTTTACTAGGGGTCGATCTTTTTGTTAGGCCATACAAAAACAACATGCCAAAGTATGCCAAGCTATCCATTTCAAAAGAAGATGACTAAGGAATCATCCCTAGGATTGATCCTTTTGCTAAAACTTGATTTTCTTCCAAATTTGACATCCAAAAAATATGAAATTGTCTCCAAAAGATCAATTTTTTTTTTAATTGCTCTTGAGGCTTTCGAAACATATTTTTTCTAACTTCATGAAATTATAATTTTGCCCTTCTTCAAGGACTTTATTAATTCAATTTTCTTGAAGCTCTTGACTTGGTAATTTTTGTGTGAATCTTTTCTTGAATTAATTTCTTCAATTTGAAGACCTAAAAAGATCTACATACATTCTTGAAATACATGATTAGTATCATTTATACTCAAAGTTTTGGAATCATCAAAATCAATCAGTGGGTCAATAATCTCTTCTTTTTTTTATAATGACAAAATTTTGAATGTATGCACAAAAATAAAATTAATTTATTTCAACTAACTGGCTAGTATAAAATATGAAGTGAGAATATACACAAATATAAATGTGCACTTCATAAAAGCTCCAAATAATATTTCACATAATTCATAACAATGAGTATTAAGGTTGCACTTCATGAAATTTATTGAGTTTCTTAAGTATTAATTTTCTTTAAGCATATACTCAATATCCCTCTCTTCTTTTTTGACAACATCAAAAAGCTCATGGAAAGGATAAAAAATTATCATCAAAATCAATAAGATATAAAAATTATATCAATTTAGAGATGTATCCAATTGAGAAGATCAATATAAATTAATCCTCTCTCCTTTGAAAAAATATTTCTTTCTTTTCAAAAATTAGCTTGAAGTCAAATATTAAAGGCTCTCTCCCTTTTCAAATCAATATAATTTTTTAATCAGATTTTCAAATCTATACTTTTAAGCTTTAAGAGGAATAGAGCTTTTAAAATGATTTGACTATAAAATCAAGCATGATATGCACTTTAATATTCAATATTTTTTTTCTTAAAAAATTTTAGTCAATTAAATTTGAAAAAGATATGTATCAAAAATATATTAAGCAAAGTAAAGTAAATAATATTAAAGCAAATACTAGTCACATTTTAAAATTTATTATTTTGAGTAAAAATTATTTTAATACAAATAATTCATAAAAATTTTGCAATGCATATCGGAAATTTAGTATCAAATTTAAATTTTTAAATAAGTTTTAAAATTAAGTTTAGAAATTCATGTCTTGGAGTAAGAATATAATTTTAATTTAATTTAACTCTAATCAATTTTTAAGGATAATTATGCAAATAAAAATATGAAATCAGCATATTAATGATACCATTTTAAGTAATTTTTAATTATTAAGAATAAGTTATTTATTTGAAACTATTTTAAATCAATAGCACTTTAAATTAAGTAAATTAAATTGAATAAATATTTGAAAGTATAAATTGAGAAGACTATAAGATATTTGATTGAAAGTTTAAAATTAATACAATAAAGCTCAAAATAAGATAATTGATTGAAAATTTAAGATCATAAATTGATTAATATTTTTAATCAAATTAAATTAAAAAGCATCTCTCATCCTATTTTTCATACTAATAGTTGGATTAATTTATTTTTCAATATTTGCACCCTTTTTATTTTAAAATAAGTATATTTTAAATTTAAATTATCAAATTAAAATATACATATTCATTCTTTAACATTATTTCTCTTTTTCTTTTTCAAAATTTGCATACTTAAGCTTTTTACAATTTTTGTTACTCCTCCTTTTTCTTTCAAGTTAAGCATCTTTAATTTGATATCATATTAAACTTTAATTAGTACTAATTTAATAATCAATTCATCTTAAATAATTTTTTTTCTTTATATCAAGATATTTTCAATCAAGTAGCCTTTTAAGAGTAAAAGTTTTACTTTCTTTTCCTATCTTTTAAATTGAGCATATTTAATATAAACTTAATTGATACCAAATTTAAAATTTTAGATTATTTAACTTTTAAATTTAGATTTTTAAATTTAAGTATATTTTTAATTAAAAAATTATAACTTCTTTAATATTTTCTATTCTTTTTATAAAAAATACATTATGGATTTTACTTTCAAAATTAGATCAAAAGTTCTTTCATTTTTCAAAAATATAGATGCATACATATTTCTCAATTTTAATTAGAAAAACTTTGGACTTCAAAAATTTTGAATAATATAGTCTTGAAAATACTTTTCTCCTTTTAATACTAGAGTAGATCATTTAAAAATATATCATAAAAATTTATTTCAAATAATATAATAGCAAGAATATGATTATAAAAATCTAAATTTGAGATATAGCATACTTTTCTTTTATCAAAAGATAATGCAATAGAATTCAAGGCAAAAATAGTCTATTTGATACAAATTATAATAATAATTATGATAAGTTTTTGAAAAATTATTTATTTATGCCATTTGAAAGAAGTTTTTTTTGTTTATTTCTCTGAACTTTATAAATCCAAGATTATAGATCCTTTCAAAAGTAAGAATTTGGATATATCATAAGAATTTTTTTTTAAAAAAATATCTTTTTTTTCTTAAGTAGTATCAATCAATTTGAAGCATAAAGGTATCAATCTTGTAATTTATTCAAGGTATAATGTCAAAAATATATTCATGCACACTAGATTATATACAAGAATATTTTCTCCTTTTTGGTAAAGATAAAGTAATAGAATACAAGATAATAATCATCTATTTGATATCAACCATTGAAGTTTCTGATAAAAAAAGTTGAATCAATTAAAATTTAGATTAAATTATCTTAATAAGTTAATTTGAATTGATATCAATAAATCAGATAAAATAAATTATAAAGAAATATTTTGTTTAAACTTAGATCTTTCTTTTCTTAAGAAATATAATTTAATCAAGTTTAGAAAAGATATGAAATTCTTGGTTTTATCTCAAATGATATCATGTAAGCTATGTGATGGAATTTAAGGTAGAAAAAGACTTTTTGATATAAATTATGATACCAATTAAATTAAAATTCAAATCAAACAATAATTTTGAATCAAAGATAATTTGCTTAAAAATTTTTATGATATCAATAGAATTAAAATTTAGACTAATTAATAATTTTCTTAAAAGTTTGATATCACTTAAAGATTGAAAAAAAATTAATTTGAATTGCTATTAGCAAATCATTCAAGTTAAGAGATTTTTAATTATCCTAAAACAAATCATTTCATCCTTTTTCTTAGAAAATATTAAATAATTTTTAAGTTTCAAAAATAGTTTACCTTTAATATTTTAATGATATTTTCTATGCTAGAAAATTTAATCTTTTTAGTTTTCTCTCATCATTTTTTAATTTAATTAATCATTAATATCTTTTTCTTAGTTTTATAAAATGAGCACATACTGAATCAATTAAATAAGCATAGAAATCAAACAAATAACATCATCAGATATACTTATTTTTTTTAAAAAAAAGAATTAGATCAATAGTTCAAGAAGTTTCAATTCAAGAAAATTTGATCAATTTAAATAGAAATTAATATGTAAACAAGTTAAAAATTAAAGATAATATTCAAATCAAATTTTAGAATAAAAAATTTGATCAATTGGAGTAAAATAATTAAGAGTATTAAGAGAGAAAAATCTAGATGTAGGCTCTATATTTTTTATTTCAGCTAGAAAAATTTTGAATTCTTAAGATAAAACTAAGATGCAATGCAACATCAAGCACTTAAGTTTTATGAATAGATGTTTTATCTTCAAGTACTTAGATCATGCAATGTTTTGAAAAATTTCAATATTTAAGCATCTTATGGGAGAATGCTAAAAATCAGTTTCACTTAAATATTTTACAATCAAATGGATTTATAGTTAATTAAACTTCTTTTAATTTAAGTTTCTTAATAGCAAAATTGATACGGAAAAGCTTAAAATATCATGCTGAATTTCAAGATAATTTTAGTTTATGTTAATTCAGAATATGATACTTAGAGGAGAGCATATTGAACTTTTAAAATCAAAATATTCATCTCATTACAGGCATCAAAATCAATTATAGTAGTCTTGCCAATACATGAAAAGAATTTTAAGCAAGAAAACTTAATATGAAACTATAATGATAGATCACTAAAATCAATAGAATCAATCAAACAAATATTGATGGTATGATGTGAGAAAAGTTTAGATTTTACCAATATCATCATCCATCATCTTTGACATCCAAGGCATCCAAGTAAAAAAAATTTTCTCTTTTAAACTCATTGGATCTTTGGCAAACTTACAAGATCACTTCATAACTTTTGGTACCCAAGTCATCTTGAATCCATGGAGGTTAGAGCTCATGATTTCTTTTGAAACTCAAATTTATTTGATATAAGTTTGACCATTTCTTTTAATGTTATATTTAAAAATTTTATGACCAACTTTATTATATTTAAAACACTTAATTGAATGATTTTTGGTTAAAGCTTTGTTGAGTATATTTTTGTCAAACTTTTGTTTTCTTATTGAATCATAACTAATTCTAAGTTTATCAAAAATAACTCTTTGATTATTTAAAATGGCTTGAAGCTTTTGAGATCCAATTATAAACTTTCCAATCATGGACTTCAAGCTTTCAATCTCTTTCTTTAGTTTAACATTTTCTTCTAAAAGGGATTTTTCATATTTATTCTTTTCTTAAGCAGAAAATCTTAATATATTAAGTTTTTCTTTTAACTTAAGATTTTCTTCTATCATAGAGTTTTTAGATTTTAAAAATCTTTCTTTTTCTTTAATTAAAACTTTTCAGATTTTGCAAGAATTTCTTTTTCTTCAATTAAGGTTTTAATTTGTTTCAAATTTTTTTTTTCTTTGGCCATGTTTTTTTTATTTTTCAAAAGATCTTTTTTTTATTCAAAATCTTATCTTTTTGTTCAGCCAAAGAAAGATTAGATTTTTTAAGTTCTTTATTTTGTAGCCTTATTTTTTTATGTTCATTCATTAATTCATTGAAAGCTTTATATAATTCATTAAAAATAAATTCAGATGAGTGTTTATGATATACCTCATCATTTTGAGCCATAAAGCAATAACTTGCTATACCTTCTTCTACTTTCTCATTCTATTTTTTGTCTTGCTCCTTAATAATTGTTCTCTTTCTTTTTTGTTTCTTCTTCTTTTTCTTTATTTCATCTTTATGGGCCATGAGACATAGATTGGAGTGAGCTTTTTTCTTTTCATGGGAGCTTGATTTTTTTTTTTGATTGGCTCCTTCAAAGATTGTTTCCAATTTGTCCTAAATATATTTAGCTGAAATACATGAAAAAATTATATTAAATATATTTATGTCTAGTGAATAATAAAGTAAATTTATTATCTAAGCATTCATATGAATCATTTCTTTATCATGAATCAATGCACTGGGTGTGTGTAGGTTATTAATTATAATTATCTATAAATTATAGTTATGTACTTGTATAAATATTTTCATTCTAGCCTTTCAAAAAGTATAATTAGATTCACTAAGCATTGGAGGCCTATCTATGGAATGACCTTCCTTAAAAATTAATTCTATTTGGATTGCCAAGATCTTTGGCTCTTGATGGTTAGGTCAATAATTAATAGCAGAACACCTGCTCTGATACCACTTGTTGTCCAGAGACAGCAATCCAAGAGGGAGGGTGAATTGGATTCTTTTAAAATTTTGGCCAAATTTAGCTTTAAACAATTATGTGCCTAACTTAGCTTAATTTAATTTAATAAAAATTTAATAGTATATACAACGGAATCAAATATGAATGAGTTTAAGCAAGAGTTAAAACTAAATTAGCAAATGATTAGCAATTTAAAACATGCAAGATATGTAAAGCAATGGAGAAGGAAACACAATACAAACACACAAAGATTTTTATAGTGGTTCGAAGTAATCCACTCCTACATCTACTCTCCAAGCTTTTTTTGAGAGTTCCACTATAATCCTTAGATTACAATGTTTTTATTTTGACATGGGATCACAAACAAACCAAGTTGATTTTGCCGGACTCACCAACCATAATCCTATACTGATAGTTTTTCTGAGTTCACTATCAATCCAGTTGGTTTTAAATAAGAAGCACCAACCACAACCTTTATATCATCCAATTACCGGCTTGGATTAGCCTACACCCCAAGTTTCTTTCCTACTAGAAAAACTTGTAAAGAAACATAAATACAAGAGAATAAAAAGTTCAACATAAAATAAAAATAAAAAAACTCTTTTTGAAGATTGATGGAGAGCTGAATGATGGCTCTTGAAGCTTTATATTCTCTTCCTTCAAGGCTAAGAGGAAGCTTTAATAATTAAGGATGATCACACTTGGAAGCACACTAAATTTGATGCACAAAGTCCTCTTTTTTTTTTCTTTAGATATTCAATGAACCTCATAATTTGAATGATCTCTACTTTCAATCCACTTTTCTTCTTTTTCTTTTGATTCTCCATCTTTAATAGTCTTCATAATGGCTGGACAAAGAGTTTGGACTACTGGAGGGCTTAAACTAGATGTTTGGAATGAAAAGAGTCCATTGAAAAAGTATAGAAAATTAGCTATTGCAGCCTATCCCGACATTGGGGTCAACACTATTTCTGCAGGGGTCGATATTTTTTGATCTGGGGTTTCATGGAAAACCTAATTTTCTAGGTCAGGTTCATTCAGATCTAATTGGATCAAGAGAGATATTTCAAAAAAAAATTTTGTGGATCCAAATCAGATCTGAAACTTTTCAAATATGATATTATTGATCTAACAAAAGAAAATAAAATAAAATAAAGAATAAATTAAATCTAATTTTACCTTATTATGGATAATCTGATTATCCTGTGATGATCCTGATGTCTGCTTGAGGTTCTAGATCTAGCTATGCAAGTGCCTAGCCTCTACCGGTATTCACTCAGATAGGATCTGAAGATCTACTCCTTCTTTATCACTTCTCCAAAAATCAGATCTGGATCTGATTTTGAAGATCTTCAAAACTCATTTCGAAGATGTGAGTTGTCTCTTGTAGCAGTGCTGCCTTCTTCCTTTTTCTGTCGCCATTCTCTTGCTTAGATCGCACCAAACTTGTGCATAAAAATTCTTGGGCGTGGATAGGAGAGAGAACAATTGAAGGAGGAATGGAGGAGGAAGAGGGGCAGCCTTATGGCATGGGAAATGGGTCAAGCATCTTTGATCTTAGCGCAGACAGGATTTTTATAGACCCTATTGCGCTCTGCAGTGCCACATCATCCCAGCCAATCATGGCTTTTTGCACAATCAAATCTAAATTTGATTGATGGGATGACATCATCTAATTCAATCAGATGAGAGCCCCTCTGAATCATCCTTAGATGGCATCAAGACTGGGTTAAAGCCGTCTTCTAAGCGCCATCCAAGTAGAATCCCTGAAGCAACTAGAGTCCCATCTATACGGGACTCCAGATGCTTTATCCATGGGCGCACACCTCCCTAGGCATGCACCCCTTATCCATCTACTTTTTAGTAGGTGGACTGGTCCAAGAACTCTCTCCTATGATGGCTTGATACATGGGCAGATGTCTAAGTATCAAAGGTCAACGTTTGACCAAATTTTCGAAACATGATTTAGCAAGTGACAGAAAAAAGCAGGTGTTGTCTTAAATTCATCTCATAAATTAAGACAATCCTTTTTTGATCGGAACAAGCTCCAGTCAGACCAAGTAAAGATACTTGAGTGAGCCCAGACATATTTAGCTCAGTCGAGACAAACTTTAATGATAATTAAAGGAGAACATTAGGCTCAATCGTGTGCTAACATGATTTTCTTGAACCTAATTGAATCTAATTCAAATCAATTGAGCTGGGTTAGTTCAATTGATGATATCCAGATCAAAATTCTTATTTGTGTGATCCAGTTAGATTCAGTTCCATATGGTAATAAGGTATGTCACGATCTCTATCATCGACATCATCGAAACACCTTCCAATGGATCAGAACTTTTCTGATTCAGGCAACTACTATGATTGATCATCTAAATCATTCTAATTGCTCTCAAAATCCACTAGTGACACCTAGCAGCATATGGTGACAACCCATCAAAACTGAAAAAGAACCTCTCGATGCAGTTACCTGTATGATTAAGTTCTTCTATCTTGAGCCCTGACTGGATTGGGGTTAAGGTAATCTCGTTAAACCCTAATATTCATCATATGATTAATCATTTGATTCAAGTCCAATGTAAAAATCTTAATAGAAACTCTTTCTATTATCTCACTCTGCCATGGCCATGGGCTTATGGACTTGATTTTCATGATCATCATAGGGCTACTCCTCATCTACCGAGGTAGATAGATTCCCTATTGGTGCAATCCAATTCCTACAATGAACATGTTATAGCCAACATACACCTCAGGGTTCCAAATGGCTAGGAGATCGAGTCATGGTTTAGTCAAACTATAACACCCTCAAGACGAACTACCGATGCACCTCAGGTCAAAGAACCAGACACACAACTATAGCTTCAAGCCAGTCATCGACGAGAAGGTAGACTTCCTAATGACTGCTCGAGGTGGTTATGCTCAGTACCCTCATTCTCTAACGAATACCTATACTCTCACTCTGGTGTCTCTGCACCATAGACTCAAGACTCATCTACTATAAAGAAGTGATTGTACACCAACTTTTTGGATCAATCACCATCCTCATGATGATCCTACGGTCAGGAGCATTTTATGAGTTAATAATAAAAATTCATGTTTTAAATTTTCAACTCTTGAAAATAAGAACTATCATTATCATTATCTCAAGGGATGTATCATAGACACTAAATACACATTATAATAGAAAATAATCCATTTTATTATTTATAGTCAAAATTATAATTTTGTTCTTAGAAGTGTATAACAAGTGTCAGCCAATTCTGGCTTTTAGAGCACACATATCTAACAAACTTTCACTTGACCTAATGCCAATTGGCTATAAATCTAAGTTCCATCTTCTCAAGATGGGTTTCGATCTTCTACTGACCGAACAACTTTATAAGTGGGTCTGCTGCATTATCAACAGAGTTGACTCTCTTGACCTTGATGTATCCTTTCTCGAGGTAATCACGGATGAGATGGTATCGCCGCTCGATGTGTTTGGATTTTTGGTGAGACCTCAGCTCCTTAGCAAGGGCTATGGCACCATTATTGTTGTAGTACAGAGGAATGGCATCTGATGGCATCACTCCAATCTCTGTGGTAAATTTTTTGTACCAGAATGCCTCCTTCGTAGCTTTTGATATAGTGATGTATTCTACTTTCATGATGAAATCTACTATTACGGTCTGTTTAGAACTCTTCCAACTGATAGCTCCACCATTACACACAAACAGATTTTTGGATGTCGACTTTCGATCATCTATATCGGATATAAAATTTGAGTCTGTATACCCTTGGACTTTGAGTTCTCCATTACCAACAACCAAGAACATATCCTTAGTTCTTCTTAAGTACTTAAGGATACATTTCACAGAAGTCCAGTGTTCTTCTCCTGGATTTAACTGATATCTGCTTGTGACACTCACAGCATGGGCTATTCAAGTCATGTACATAACATGGCATACATGAGGCTCCCTATTGCAGAAGCATAAGGAATCTTGCTCATGCATTCAATCTCCTCTGGTGTGTTGGGATACATTTCTTGGAGAGATGAATGCCATGTCTGAAGGGTACTAATCCTCTCTTAGAGTTTTTCATGCTAAACCTCTTTAGCACTTCCTCTATGTACATCTTCTGTGAAAGACCTAGCATCCTATTTGATCTATCTCTATAGACTTTGATTTCAAGAATGAAGGATGCTTCTCCTAGGTCTTTTATGGAGAATTCTTTAGATAACCATATTTTGCTATGGTCAATATGGGAATATCATTCTCAATAAGGAGGATATCATCCACGTACAGTACGAGAAAGACAATAGCATTCCCACTGACCTTTCTAAAAACATATGCTTCCTCCTCATTCTTGATGAAAATAAACAATTTAATTACATCATTAAAACGAGTATTCAAGCTCCAAGATACTTGCTTAAGTCCATATATGGACCTTTGCAGCTTGCATACTTTATGATCAGTATCATTGAATGTGAAATCTAGTGGATGTTCCATATAGATATCTTCCTCAAGATATCCATTTAAGAATATCATTTTCATGTCCATTTGCCATATTTCATAATCAAAATAGACTGCAACAGCAAGCAATGTGCGAATAGATTTAAGCATGGCTACTGATGAAAAGGTACCTTGATAGTCAATGCCTTCATGCTAACTATAACCTTTTGCCACTAATCTGCTTG